>JAPYZA010007116.1:0-10768 GCA_030522685.1 Eupelmus azureus
AACTTTATTAATAGCCTTGGAACGAAGTCAAACTCGAACGCCACAGGTTCCTTAACATTATGTCAAGCCACGCGCGCGGGTGGGCACAGTTCGCTCACCTCTTGGCGCCGCCGGCGTCCGGCGAGACTATGGTGCTGTTCCTCCACTCGGCGATGTTCTCCTTGATCCACTTGAGCACTGCGGGCTCGGCGAACAGGTTGTCCACGGGAATGTCGAAGAAGCCCTGGATCTGGCTGGCGTGCAGGTCCATGGTGATGATGTGATCGGCCCCGGCCACAGACAGCATGTTGGCCACGAGTTTCGCTGAGATGGGCGCTCGGCTCTGCAAAAGATACCAAGTTGAGGCTTTAGCGGGTGCTTTGGGTTTAGATGTACGTTTTGTGTGTGCTTTTTTTTGTATTATTTGTCGTTTGTCAGAGTTTCGGTTTTTTTTTTACTCTTAAAAAATTAAATGCACGAGTCCGCAGAAGTCCATTTGCAACTGAGCATTTCCCTGTAATATGAAAAGTCTCCTGATTAATTTTCAGTTTTTTTTTGCTCTCTCGCTTGTCTAGTAAGAGAAAGGGGGGAGAGAAAATTGCCAAAAAAGTAAGTTTGATTTGACCGTGACCCGAGAAAATTAGGCAAAAATGTAAGCTCGACGCTCGACGGGACGTACACGTTTGCTTTGCCTCGTGTCGACAGCTATGTAAATCCAATGTACAAAGATTATTATTGTTTAAGTTTTTTTTTTTGCTACGTGGAGGGGACAAAATATGAATACAATGGCCTAGTGTATACAAAAACATTTATTTTACAAAAACTTAGGCGTTTTACAAAAAATACATATAGAGGAAAAAAACGTGTTGCAAATGCACCCCATAGTTAAACTCGACAGGACCTCAGCAAAGCAGAACAAAGTCTAGAGGAATTGATTAAAAACAGAAAAAGTATAGTACTTATTTTGACACTAAAATTAAACAAATCAATCGTTGGAAGAGTAAAAATAAGAGTGAGCTTTATAAATCTTTTATTTTCAAATTTTTAATGGCATAAATGTATAATTGACTGATCGAAAATTTATAAAAATTTTAATAATAATCTGCCATTTTTTAAAATTATTTCCAGTTTTACAGTAATTTTTTATTACTATAAAAAATATGTAAAAAAATTATGTAAAGACATAACTTATAAAAAAGAATTTTTGATAAATGAACTTTAGTCTCAGCTTTAAAAAAGATCAAGTATTATGAAAACTGAGGACGAAGGCAAAAAAAGTCGAGTCGTCTGAAATCAAAGAGCGCTTGTCTAGAAGCTTGCTTAGTGTCAAAATTCGTACTCCACTTTTTAGATAAGAAAAACTAAAATAATTTATATCTAACATTCGGCGGCATACGATGAGCTGCAACGTCACAAAAAGCTGAATCATGTTAATTTTTCCTTGTTAGAATATGCCGAGCAAAGAGGCTCTACAAATGCTGTTATAAAACCGGAGACAATCAGCAGTCCATTCTGGCTGAAGCATCACTTTATCAGTAAGTAATCAAGCTTTTCCCGAGATTAGTTATGCCTTTGCGGGGGAAAAATTATATGTTATTGTAAGTAATTATTCTCAATTGATTTATGCAATTTATGTAGATCAGAAAAAAAAATGGTGCCAGATTTCACAGACGTTGCATAAAACAAAGTTGATTTGTACAAGCAGTTTACTAAAGATGCACTCAATTTTATTCCGTAAACACGGATGTAATGTTTGATAGAAATACAAGTGCCTATAAATTATAATTTGTTTTTAAGAAGAATGAGTATTGATTTATGAAAATTTTTTTTTATTAATCTATCTGAGATTTTTAGTTTATGGCAAGTGATCAAATGAATCAAATGAAATTTACATTTTTAATTGTTAATATATTTTAAATTAAATTTTTTATTACGAACGTCACGAAAATGATTCAGAAATGTTAAGTAATTATTTTTTCAAATATCAAAATTTTATGTAGTTTTTTGGTGAATTGCTTTTCTACCTACCAAATTTTCACACAAAAAATTTTCAAAATTTTGCGACATTAGTATTTGTAATTACATATTACAACATTCTGAATCTTAATTTTGTTGCGATTGTTAAAATGTTAGAAATTCAAAGGCAAAATATTTCTAAAACTTGGTCTAAATATATTATACAAGAGTAAACTTATTTGTTTGGCTAATTTACAAAGAAATCATATAAAAAACAATAAGCGTTCAAAGATTATAACATATAATTTTTTCCACGCTTTAAATCACGCTCATAAGCATATCGTAAATTTGTGGATGAGGAAATAATTAGTGGTAAACCCAGTGGACGAGAGACATAGGCACGTGTAACAAACCCCGTATGAAAACGCTTTCAGAGAAAATAAATGATAAAATAAAAGTGCTATTATATTAATATTTTGCCCTCTCATTCAGATACTAGTCAAGGCTCCTGTACCGAATATTCTGCATTAATTTCATGAGGGTATAAACATGGCTGGACTATGTATATAGGAATCAAGATTGTGATTTTGGATTGTTTTGTTAGTCCTACCAAATAAAACAATAATGACAATAAATATAAATAACAGTGGTCATTAAACGGCCGGACGAAAAAAAATATCAAGAAAAAACGAGAATTGGCAAATCTAAAATTGGTCATCGAGTTATCATAACGGCAAACGCTTCACTCGAAAATCTCGCTTCTCGTTGCTAAGTTTTGATTTTTTTTTTATACTCACTGTCGACAGGTCTGGCACAAAGTCCTGAAAACACCCAGCTACTCAGAACTTTGCTGATGAAAATGCACACATACACTATCTTTTCATATATTATCAAAGAGTGCAAACACATGAAATTTAACGACGCAACAGTCGATTTTAATAATTAATTTTAAGAGAGATTAAAAACTTTTTAGTTTGTATGATGAAATAGCTGTAATAATTTTGACTTTTAAATATTTGTTTCATATGTCTACATTCTAAACTTATAAAACCACCAGTATAGAATGATGCGAGTGAATAAATATTTACTATTTGAAGCTAGTGCTGCCAAAAGTATTTAAAAGTTAGCATCAAATAAAGAACTATTTATTATTTAAATCTTACTAAAATTTTTTTGTAGCAAGTACTGCTGTTTTCAATATTTTTACGTAATTTAATTTCAATACTTTATTTTTACTTATAGAATTTCTTTTTGTGTAACAAACAGAAATTCTTAAATTTCTCTCTTAAGTACTTTCATTAATTTTTTTTATAATGAGTTTATGAATATGAAACCCAAGATATCTTAATTCATGCAATCTTTAATGATTTAAATGATTTGGCATATAAAATCTAATATATATTCCAATATCGGGTAAATCAGAGTCTCAAGTCTGTGCTCAGATTATGTTGTAATACCCAAGGTACCCCACACGATAGTCACCATGCATTGCTCTTGCAATAAACACTGTAGGTTATCTATAAACTGATAACCTTTATGTTATTATTAAACAATACAGTCTAGAATTTAAACATACATATTGACATTAATAGTCTGAAAACTTTTACAAATTTTAATTATCTCTGTTTATGACTAGTTGAATAATAAAAGAAAGCAATCAATAAAAATGTTTAATGTGTTGAAACTAATTATTAATTTTTTAGAATGTTACTTGGTGCTTTTATTACTTTCAAAATCAATCATGCTTCATAAATATATTTTTTTTATATTGAAAAATTAATTTTCTTACTTTTCAATTGAAAAATTTTTCTTGCCAATGATAAAATGACCAAATTTGCGAAATTCTCTAAAATTAAATAGTAGTTATGACAAGTGAAGTTTTGATTTTTCCCAATGTTCATTCACTTTAATTAAGATTAAATAATGAAGAAAATGAGTTTCATCCTTTTGTAATTTTAACATTCCTCAACTGCATAAATTCCCATGGACCAAGCTATCAATTATGGAAATAGAGCAGAAAAAAGGAGCGCCTCAAGTTACCCTGAATTTCCACTCGTTCGACTTCATGACAAATTGACTCTTAGAGGAGTCTGACTTGTCCCCACCATCACCTCCCTGCGAAGACATCAAGAATAGAAAAATAATAGAAAAATGATGTTTTTGATAGTATTCCCATCACTTTAAAGGCTAGGCTAGATCTTGTTTACAAATAAAGTTGGCTGTAATTATGATAAATACATTATATCTCTTCCTTTTAAAAGCTGCATTATATACATTGATAGATGCTGAAAAGAGAAATTTGGATTAAAAAGCCATCTATTGCTTGAACAGAATCGAAGGAGGCATTAGAGATTATTTGAAAAAGTTATAACACGTCAGTAGAGTGTTTGAGTCTTGGAAATAAATGCGATTAGTTCAATAGACTGTAAACATTGTCTCGAGGTTGCTCAATAATATATACTGGTTTTAATTATATAATTCTGTACTACTGCGTATTGCAGAAGTTGAGCAAGAGTAATGTCATACTATTGGTATACTTAAATTCAGATAGAAATAGAATATACACGTATAGTTCGACATTCACTTTGAAAGCAGGTGATTTAAAGAGGCAATGTACCTTGATCTTCAAATTTATAGTGCCAAATGTAAAATTTATTTTTAGGAATTTCCTTCCTTTTTAAATTTATTAAAAGAAATTATATTTTATACAACCTTTTTTTACATTTAAGAACATTTAAATATAGTTAATTAAATAAGTTGATATTCAATAAATAATTATTTTTAATTTTTTACACAATAGTTTCAGAATTAAAAAAAAATCTTTTAATATTTAATATTTATTACATCAAAAGTTGGCATACTTGAAAATGTCTTACAATTTAAAGTTTATAAGAACATTTAAGAAATTTGTAACAGCTATTCTAATGAAAATTAAATCTTACAAGTGATTTATAGTACAAAAGAAATAATCAAAAAACTTGATTTGAAATTCTATAAATGAAATAAAGTATTACATTGTTGTACAATTGATTTTAGTGTTAAATTTTTTTACTGCTACCCTCGATTTCATTCTTACAGTGTGCTAATACATAGTATTGAACTTGTCATGAGAAAGATATGATGCAAAGTCACAAATTTGCATTTTTTATGAATCCAAGAAGAGTACAAAAGTATTAGAGTCCTGTACAATAAACTTTTGTAATAACTCACATAATAATTCCATACCTTATCCTTTTTGTCCTGTCGGGCATAGGGAAAACAAGGAATGACAGCAGTCACACGGGATGCGGATGCAATTTTACAGGCATTGATCATAATCAACAATTCCATAAGGTTGTCGTTGACCTCCCCACAGCCACTTTGCACAATGTAGACATCTTCTCCCCGAACTGACTCGCCGATTTCTACACTGTGTATTAAAATCATTTATTAGTTTCAAAGTAATATCATAATAAAAACTTAATAACAAGCGGTACTCTAACCTTGATTAATAATAAGGTCATCCATGCATTAACAATCATGTAATCAACTAGATTCATACCTCGTTAAACATGTACATTTCATTTAAAAACTATAAAACGAATTGAGATCAAATTTTAATTCAGTGATGAAAGTTTGAAGTTAAATCCATTTTGTTTGTAAAATTTGTATTTCCTCCTATCTCTTCCAGTTTTCCATGATTATTTAAAAAAAAATCAGTAGATAAAGTGTTTTGCATAGTTGTTTTGAAGCTGATATGTTTATGCTATAGACCATTCTTGAATTGATTGCAACATCATATAAGATTGGGTCATATGTATTAAACAGATAAAATATGAAACATATGAAACTAAAGTATTTCTACATTATACAGCTATATTAATAAAAACTAATTAATTACTTATAAAATGTGATAGAAAAATAATCCATCTTTTTTTTTTAAACAATACAAATAATTTATAAATTTTGAAAAATTTAGAAGTCATTTCATCTTATCTAACTTTACAGCACTTTAAAAATAGATCTGTATCCAAGAAACCTGCAATTGATCAAACTCTTTGAAAGTACATATCTCTAATTCTTGTGCTACTCTTTTGTTACCAGCTTAAAAACGCAATCAGTATATCAATTTCCAATTAAATTTTCCATATCAAAACTCTGCCTGTACACGTATAATATACTGGGATATGCTAGGAAAATAAAATGCCTAGAACATACATACACATCCAAAGCATACATTAACACACCTACACACATACTCCAAGATTTATCACACTTATTACCGCAAATTGCTCCGAAACGTCACGCTTCGCTCGCGGCTCGGCTAAAATAAAACAAAGCCCCGAGAAAAAAAACCGTCCATCGCAAATAAAGCAAAATCCCTTGCCTCAAAAACCCATAAACATGGTTGACAATCGGTCCGAATCCGGACGCCAGCTACCGAGCGAAAAAAGCCGCGCGTCCATCAGAACCATGCTCAGGTGAGCCATTATCCCCCGGTCTCCGATGCATATGTAACGGCATTATCAAACGCTCTACAGCCGTCATCTTCGCTCCTCTCAAATTACACCAGCCTCTCCTTACAAACCACCTCTCCCCCAGCTCCGAAACTCCAACCCCATGAGCCTCCACCTCCTATCATTCCCAAAAGCAAAAACCATCGCTTAAAAAACCCATTTGCAAAAAAGTTCTCCGCGCTTCCGCCAACCATATAAAACTACGTCGATCCGTTTTCCGCGCGGCGGCGCGAGACATAACACACGCAGCGCGCACTTTAGCGGCTTTCGCGCGGAGCACGTGGTCGTGTGTTAGAGCGCGCGTTGGAAATTGACAGAGCGAGAGAGAGAGAGAGAGCCAAAGAAGCGTGCGCGCCGCGCGAGAAGACGAGAGGATATACTTAAACGTATCCGCGGCAGGTAGCTTGTCCGCATGGCGCGCGTATACGAGTATAAGTATATAGGCGATCGATTCGCGCGCGGACGCGCAGGTGAGACACCGAGTATACTGTTGATGCGCCGCGCGCCTGCTGCATCTTCTCCCCCGGCGCTTTGTATATAACAACAGGCGTGCGAGTATACAGGGCCCGGTGATGCTGGGGGAGAGAAAAACGACACTCGGCGTGGAAAAAAACGAGCTCCCGCGCTGTACATACACACACTTTGCGCTGTCTATCCGCGCTTGTTATAGTGAAAAAAGGAAAGGAAGAAAGAGCGAGAGTGTAGAGAGAAGGCGCAACTAACCACGTCTCGAGGTTGCTGAATTTCTTGGTGACGACCTTGCCGATGTCGATGCCCAGCCTGTCGACAATACGCTGGGCGAGATCCGGATGCGAGGTGCCGCTGAAGACCTTGATGTTGGGCATTCTGCTCTGTAGGTAGCCGCTACTGCGAGGCCTCTCCAAGTTTGCGCGTAACAAACTCTTGGCACGCACTGGCTGCGAGACGGGCATCACTACGGGCTCCCCCGGGCACGCATACAGCCGGAGCAGCAGCGCGCGCGGCGGCGGCGGTGGCAGGCCCCCCGGCGCATCGAGTCAGCCGAGCGAGTCAGTGTGTGTGTGCGGGATGATGCATACAGCAGCGCCGCCAGGCGGTCGGATTGGTAAGTAGGAACAGATGAGAATGTGGTGGTGCGGAGACGCGTGGATCCAGCCGTTGGTGTGTCGTGCGGTGGTATAGTTGGAGTAGACGATGGAGCGATATGGAAGAGAGAAGAAAAAGAACGGAGGAGCATGTTAGATGTTTGTATATGTGGAGCGTTAGAGAGCCCGCCGAGCGGACGTGACGTGCACCCCCGCACTCGGCTGGCTCCGCCTTTTCCGACTCCCCCGCGTGCGCAAGCTGGCTTTGTGTGGGTGTGTGTGTGTGTGTTTGGGATGATTGCGCGCGCGTGTGGTGTTTTTTTGGATGATGAGGGAGATTGAGAGTTGCGCTGGTTTGGGATGGATGATGCAAGGTTTGTGTTTTTTTGTTGAGAGGGATTTGCGACGTTTTAAGGGGAGTGTCCGTCTGTCAGGGGGGGTGAAAGTGCAGGATGTTGCCGCACGCGGGGGGTTTGGAAGATTTGCGCGTTTGAAAATGAAGGGGGCTAGTGCGCATGCGGGCGGAGCCATTTTTGCCCTCGCTTTTTCGAATGGGTTTGCGTGCCTCTTGGAAAGCAACGGTTTAGAACCTTGCATTGATATCGGGTGTAAAATCATTGTTTTTCAAGACGTACGAAGTCAATTGCAAGTCAGAGTCACATGAATGTATGGTAGTTGTGTTTCAGTAACTCAAAGTTTTTGACAAGTTGATGGTAATGTTATTAAAATAAATAAATATATTTCGAAATTGAGACTGCAGTTTTTTTTATCCAAAACTTTTTATTAATTATATAGCGATTTTATTTTATATGTATTATTTTAAGAAGATTTGTGAAAACTAAATTATACTAATTTCCCCTTATAATTTTAAAACTTATTTTAAAAGTAATGTATATAAAACTTAATCATTTTCATTGTTTCAATTGCACTTTTAAATACCTATACTAATTAAGTTTACATTGATCAAAATAATAAATATAACCGAATTATTCATTAATAAAATTTAATCAGATAGATGAAAATTCATCTAAATTTTTTCAATGGCCATATAAGTTTAATGAAAAAACTTTTGATAGAATCATGTCTTCATAAAAGTTTATTAAATATTCCCTAAAATATCAAGTGAATCGATTAGTTTGCACAAGAGAAAACTTTGATAAACTAAAATTAGATAGGTACAGAGAATACAATATCCTAGATAGTAATAAAATACAAGAAAACAAGTGAATTCATTAAGCTTATAACAAAATTGAGAAAATTAATTTTTTTCGTCTGCATATGTTAACAAATTAAAAAGTAGGAACAATATTAAAAAATCGATTAAAAATTTATTAAAAAGTTACTATAATGTGAATTTAAAATAATAATATCGAAAATATTCAACTGTGTCGTTTAAAAGGATATTAAAAATACTTTCTGGTACAAGTAAAAGTGATAATAAGCCAAGTGTAACAATTTTTATGCCTATTGCTCAAGGAACGCCTAATAATAGATTTTATATAACAATTACCGTGATTTCTAGATTTTTATTATCGCGCTTGCTGTATTTCCTTTACTTCAAATACTTTGCTAGCTGATATCGTCACTTACTCCGTTCGAACGAGACTAAAACTTGGATGAAAAAATGCTTAAAACATAATCAAACACAGACCGAAGTCTTATCTATATACTGTTCTCTTAAAATTAAAAAAAAATACAGTTAAATTATATTTATAAAGTTTTTAAAAATATTTTTACTTTTTTAGAAACAATTTTTATTAAGCAATAATTTATTGAATATTAGACTAAATCATTGTCGCATATCAATCATTTTTTGATGATTTATAAGTACTGGGATTAAACGATATGTACACCTTTAAACATACATTTAGCGCTAGTAGGTAAACGGTAAGTTTAGATAATACTGTTTTAGATTCTCAAACTCAAATTCACCAATACGGAAGAAAGAAAATATAGTTGAAGAATTAACTTTAATTAGAGCAGAAAGTTTAAAGACAATTATAATAATTGGAGAGATACATATACTTTTGCTGCGTTTAAATACTAAGTATGTACTTTAAAATAAATATTTTATATTAATAAGGATTGGTATTACTTATCAGACACGTTGCATGACGAAGTAAAATGTATTAAATTTCATGAATAAGTATTATACAAATTAGAATGAATTTTCATATCGCTTTATCTGTATAAATGTAGTATTACAATTGATGTTAAATTCGATAAAACATATTTGAACTGAGTTAAGATAATTTAGATTATGGTACTCCATGGCCGTAAGTAGATCTATATCGAGTTTGGACAAAGACAAGTCTCGGTCTTGAACTCTATATTTAATATTCATTTTTATTATTTAAATTGTACTATCACAAGTGATAAAAACTTCGAAAAATGATATTTTAATTTTGTATTATAAGTTTTACATTCGATTATCCGCCTAGCTCGCATAAAAAGTTTATTTACATTTTTAATCCATTTAGTACAAGACTTTTAGACACTTAAAAATTCTTTCCTTTTTCAGACTTCAGGCTAATAAGATTAAGATGGTATCAACTTTAATGAAGTTTGAATTATAAATATAAAACAGCAAGCAGAGGTGTCACGTAGTGATCTTGGCAACCGGTTATTTCAGCATACAGGCAACGTTATTTTGCCGAAAAAAGGCTTCTGATAGGGGTAATAAAATTTTCCTCGAGCTGTATTGGTGAAAGAATAAATTTAGATAAATTGATTTCTTGTTAATCAACGATCATCGTTATGACACTGAAAAATGAATTTACAATAATGTTAATGAGGTAGAAATAAAAATACAATGTCGTTCTATGTCAACTGGCAAGCTTATCTCGAGATATTAAATTTGAATTTTATCGCTAATATTCTACACTGTTGAATTGTTGATTAAATTTAATGTCCGCGTACAGGAAGCGCAATTTTCGATTCGACATAAGTATTCTATGTTCAATGTTAACGAAATTTAACATTATATTGATGCAATATGTACTAATTCCCTTTAATGCGTGCATTAAATTTCATATGAAATGCATTTAACAGTGTCAAATAATCAGCTTCTCGACCACACGAATCTCTTCTCAATCCCCAACCCAAAATCCACTAACAATCCCTCAAAATCATTAAAAACTCAAAACCCCAACGCTCTCCACCTAATCAACTCATATCCACACATCCATACCCTCGCGCTTATGCGTCCGATATATATTACCCAGCTCGCCTTATCAGCCGTTTGCTCATCTCTCCAAGATGAAGCGCGCAACC
>JAPYZA010007117.1:0-10432 GCA_030522685.1 Eupelmus azureus
TTTTTAATGTGGGAGTAATTAGTCGATTGCGGTAAGTATGGGTTGATGATTGTTTGGTATTATTTTAATGAAGATTTATGTAATGACGGGAGTCTCTTGGATTTGAATTTTAAAACGAGTGTTTTCGTTTTTAAGCTGAGTACATTTAAATGCACGCAGCGAGAAACTTTATATTTAATGGCATTGCGTTTAATTGCTTAACAAAGTTGCTGGAAAGCCGGCGGCAGGCCATTGTCTGAGGCGGACATTGTATAAAGTGCGCTCCATAAAAGAAAAAAAAGGCCGTGATTTTATATAATTTGAAGGATCTTTCCGCGAAATAATTTTCAGACTCGATTACAATTCACTTTTTACGAAATTACATAGGCTTTATTGCAGACGCTATTTACTCGAATTCATCAGAAACAGAGGGAAAAACATTTTAAAATTGTCCTTTATGAGAATACATTATCATTTCTCGAAATCAATATTTATGATTATGTAACGTTGACAGCGTTAAATTAAAGTGAAAATCACAGTCGTAGTCGCGGCGATGGAGTTATAATGAAAATTGTTACTTGATTTGATTTCCAATAGTAAGCTCGTTTATAAGCTGGGCATTAAAAAAAAAATTATCGTTACCGACAACGAATGATGCATCAAAATATAAATTACGCTATTTGTATTATATGAATAATTGGTCATTACCGTGTTCATTTGAATTAAATATGCTTGAGGCTATTTATATAAATGTTAGTTGAAAAATATTATATAAATTATTGTTCCCGGAAACAATTGTAGTTAAATTAAAACACAGTAAGCAGAATTTTATATTACGTATTTAAATAAATTTATTTTTTTGTAAAACTTTGATGACACTAATTAAATAAATATTTATGATACAATAACAATATTAAATCTCAAATTCGCAAAAGATTTAAAAAAATATAAAAACTATATAAACATTTTAAATCTCAAAATACCAAATTTCTACTTCCAAAACAAAACAAACCCACCCTTTTTAAAACTCAAAAAAAAAAAAAAATAAATAAAAAAACCCTTCTCCAAACAAGCTCTTAATAATTGCCAGCCGACTTTCGTCTCGTTTCCACCTTAAACTCGCCGGGCGAGCCTCAAGTGCGAGAGCACCAGGTAAGTAACACCCTCGCTGTTTACCGAGTATTTCTACCTTAAGTGACTTTTCGCGCTAAAAGCGTCGCGCTCGCCGTCAATTACCCGTCGGCTGGCCTTTCAATAAATACACGCGTAATACATATTACACGGCTGGGGGGAATAGTTTCCGCGGAAAACGGACGTGAACTGTGCGCTCCGACTCGGAAGTGACGTCCCCTTTTGTAAATTGTTTAAGACTAGACGCTTATTTTCTTATCGCTCGCTGCTACGAGGTGCTTGACTTTTTGGCGTAAATTAATTACGGGATTCTTGGTAGTAGAGTTGCGTTTAATGTTTTACATTCTTATTGTGAAGTTGCTTGATTGAACGAGTAGACGGATTGTAAAAAGTTTGGTTTGTTGGAACTGATGATTAATTTTGAATTAGCTTATGGCTAGCGGGAATGTTTGGTTAGTCTTTATAGATTAATCATTTTTTTTTTTGTTATTGGGTTTTTTAATTGTTATTTCGAGAGGTCACTTCCATTGAATTAAACAAAATTTGTCTACAGGATAAGTGATTAATTAATATCCCAAGATTGTGACTCGAGAGGTAGCTAGACTATACTGTGTTTTTGTTGAAAAAGATAATAGTATTCGATTTTAATTGAGTGCTTTCCAGTATCTCAATGCCATCATATTTGTATTGTGTTAATATTTTTTAACGTATGTAAGTACGTGTCATTTATAATCTGATACAAGACATTTTTTTCAATGCGCATCCTTCGTAATATTCTTGATGCTATTCGTACATAAAACAGATTGAATGCAGCCTTCTTGGAAAACTCTATTAAAATGATGTCCTTGTTCGAAAAAATTCACGCAGATGGACTTTTTAGCATTTCCAGGAAAAATTTAATTTCAAGGCAAAAAATATTTCACGTAAAATCTCTAAATTGATTAATTTTGTAATAATCATTTTTTATTTAGTAAAACGCCGATACTAGTTAGTAACGAGATTTCACCTATAGTACAATTACTATCTACTCTCTACAAAAAAAAACTGTTACAAGAACCTAAAGCCCCTTACTATTCCACATCAGCAATCCGCATCGATAAAACACCTCTCCAATCAAATTAATCACACCACATACTCCCGTGAAATCTAGCCTTTTTACGTCGACACGGCGATCCAATTACTTCAGCACTGACAAACCCAGCACGTATACACATCCACCTCCTGGAAAGCTTTGATACAGCTCTCGCGCGCGCCTCGTTTGCGCGCGAAAATTTCTCGGAATAAAATAAAAAGGACGCGCGCTATAGCCTCGGATGCAAATTGCATCCCTGCCCACGTGTACGCTTATATAGCCCGGAGGAGCCTCGCGGCGACTATACACATGCAGGCGCATAGGCGTGCCCCGGAGTGCCCAGCCTCTAGAGCAATTACCGGGCAATTAGGGCTGGATAAAAAAGCGAAAGCTCTCGCAGCGCCGAGCGAGCCGAAAACAATGCCGTAATGGCGGTTTATATATAGGTTAGGGCTATTTCTGAGGCGTGATTCGAGGATAGAGCTGGGAATAGACGCGGACGTTTGATAGTGAGTCATTTGGAAAGGTGCGCGAGAGCTGGTGTCGACGACCGGTTATTTAGGACTTTTCCGTCGGTTGTGGTTAATTTAACGATGGGCTTTTATGTGTCGCTCGTTTGTTTGCTCGTCGGGGCGCTTTGAAGTAACGGCTTATTTGGATATGAGGTATTTATTTGCCGAGTTGTGTCTTCATTCATTATTTTGTGGGTCGTTATGGTTGAGCGTAGAGCTGCTGGAGTCGATTCGGGACAATTATTGATGAGGAAGGTTCGACGACCTGTGGTCAGTTTGGGATTAATGCCCGAATGGAAATGTAAATATGGGCTCTAATTAGGACTTCATTGGATTGCGTCATTATTAATGAAATTGTCGGTGTATAATGGTTAAAGAATAAATCCATGTCAAAAGATATTCCTTACCGAAATTTTCTCTTGGTAAGGAGCAAAGTTTAATATGTACTCCTTATAAGGTAAAAATTTATTTCTTATGAGTACATAGTTAATTTTGATGCGAGTTAATTTCTTGAATTTTAGACAGCAAAACCGCTGCGATAAGAAACAGCAACTTCCAGAAAATCAAGAACTCCGCAGCTCAAAGGCATCTCCAGAATCGAAGCGATACATATCCACCGCAACTCCCAGCAACGGGGACAAAAAGCAAACCTATATCCAGCAACCGGTCACGCCCGATAAATCCAACGATAAAGCCCGAGGTCCAACCATCCGCAGAAAAATCCGCAGCACATCGGGCATTCATCATACACACAGCCTAAGAGATCGACGCGGCGCGGCGATAATTCAAAAGCCGGCCCCACAATGGCACATCTAGTGCCCTTCTCCCTCTCTTTTTCTCTATCTCGGCCGAGCGATGCTACGCATCTGCCCGGCCAGAGAGAGAAAGAGAGAGCTAGGGCTCGCGCTTCCTGGTAGCGCAGCTGCGGGGGCCAGCGTTAATCTCGCGCCTTCCTCGTAAATTCGATTCAGCCGATCTCTGCTGATGCTCTCTCGCGCGCCGGCCCCGCAGCGCGCCGCTTTAATCGCACCTGGGGATCTCGCGGCCGAGAGGGAGATAGCTTCACGGAATCACGGCTGAGGTATGCCCTTTTATTTGCGGATTGCTGCTTTGCTCGCTGGTTCTATCTCTGACGGGGAGCCAGCGCGCGGATTATTTATGTATGCGCCCGAAGAGGGTGAATCCAGGGAACGTTGACTGCCGGGCTGTGTGCTTTTTGTTGTGCTGGAAGGATTTGGATTATGAGGAGTGAGATGAGGTGGGGGCTGGGGAAGACGGTTGGAGAGTGGGGGTGGGTTGGGATTTTCGAAGAGCTGGGTAATCTGGATTATTGGAGATGCTGCGCTGAAGGGATTAATGAATTTAAGAGGATGACTGAGTGGAGGCTGGTTGTTGAAGCTGATGAAATGGGTACAGTTTAGGATTTTTTTTCTTCGCTTTGAATCATTATTTTAAATCTGATGTTAATGGTGGTTTTTACTTATAATGTAGCTAAAATCTAAATATTTTGATAAGAATGAAGTTAGATATTTAAAAGCGAAAGGCAAAGATCTAGTTACACTCTAAACTCAAAATTACAAAATCTGGGAGTAAAAAGGGAGTTAAAATCTTTATCAGTATTTTAAATGTAGATTTTAAACCTTAAAGTAATGTTCTTAACACAGAATTAATTAGGAGTAATTTAATTAACACAATGAACATTAACAATTCACAATAAACACGCTGTTATGAATCTAATCTCATGAAAAATTAATATTGGTTTTAATGGAAAAATTTTGCTTGATTATTGATTGTTTATAACTGTTTAGGTAATGTAACATTATTAATATAAGAACTCGAATTCTGTATACATTTTCTTTCCAAATAACTGTTTAATATATACCTTGACCTAGTTATAAGTTTTAAGTCAAACTATGTTTTTAAAAAATTATTATTAAATAGGCCATATGTGAAAGTCCAGGGTCCACTACAGAAAATGCTGGAACTGGTTCTTATATTTTGAACCAACAATCATTTTGCAAAGTGCCCTCAAAATCCATAATCTAGAACTAAGCAACTCTGTTAGTAAGCATAAAATATAATTTTTAATATCTTACCGATCAAACAAAATTTCCTATTAAAGTACACAACGACAACAATTCACCAGCAGAAATCTTGACTTCCAAACCAAAATATTTACTCAGCCGCAAACAAAGCCAATAAATAACCCGCAACCACACATCGCCTTAGTCATTTGAAAAACATTCAACGCACATTATACAATAGCCAAGCCGCTGATAATTCGCGCAACATAAAAGAAAAAGGCGCGCACGCGGCGCATAAACATCGGATCAAGAAAGCTTGGCGGCAGCTCGGCCAGCAGCAAGTGTCCCTAACCTCTATATGCTGCTTGATGAATGTTCTGCGGCAGCGCACTTGCCAGTGTGCGTCATTTCATCAGAAAAAAAAGGAAGGAGCCTCGCTAGAAATCCCGATAAATCAAGCGCAACGGGCGAAACAACAACATAAACGAGCCGCTATACTCCGCGGCCGTATCGTTAATTAACGGCAATCTGTTAAAGCGCACTTCAACGGCCGGTCCGCTCGCTCGTGTGTAATTTGTTCGATTGCCGATCGGGACGCGCGACAAAGACGTATATATATGGATGCAAGCAACGAGACTAGCTATCTGCCTGCGTTTCGCTCGAGCCAATGATTACATCAGAATGCAAATTTTACGGATGGTTGGGTTAGCGTTTTGGAGATCGGTAGGGAATGTTGCTACGAGTGCATTTTTTAGCGGTGAGGCTGTTGCTGTATTTATAGGTGATCGAGCGGCTTTTCGTTTTAGTTGTTAATTAGGTGTTTATTGCCGGTATTCCTGAAAATTGCCTGTTTATATGACTCGGGAACGCTTTAGGAAAGTGTAATTCTCATAAGCGCAGAAGGGAAACGTCATCGTTATACCCGGTAAGTGATATAAGCGAGTTTCTTCTAATGTCCCAAGCATTCTGTCGCATTGTGATTTGGATTTCTGAGATTCGTTTAATGCCCGAGTAATGATGCTAGTGAATTTGTTAATGTAATAATTTGATGTTTAGAAATGATCGTCAATACATTGTTGCGTCACTTAACGATCGTTAATAATATTTTCACAATTACTTGTATTTAATTGATTACAAAGTGTGTCAATGACTTTTTTTTCTAATATGTATTACCTTTTTGTATTACTCTTAAGTATATTTTATAAGATGTTATAAAAGTGGAGTAATTAAAAATAAAGCCACTTTAAATTTTCTTACCGTTATGGATAGGGTTAATGACGATCGAGAGACAGATAAATTTATTAATTGAGCACTTTTATCGTTGCATGAGTATGATTTTATAATCGTTTTTTCATTGCGTAATCAACGATCTCATCTTCGAGCCGTCATCTATATAAATATAATGAGTACGAACTTCAATCAAAAAATCATTAACATAATGAACGTACGATTCGTTTCGCGGAAGATTCTATAAGTGAGTGACGCATACTTCCTTAAAAAAAAAGAAAAGAATAAAGGATCTCGAAGTTCCATGACTTTTTCAAAAGCCGATTACGTCACGTGTATCTATAATATCAGCAAAATCAAAATACATCTCCAGTTCGCATATTTCTGAGTCATTCTTGTTCAGGCAACTACTTAGCACTTATACAATCTCGATTTTGAAGCCACTTTACAATTAAACCTTATGATTCCTTACGTAAGTTTTGAACAATTTATGACGGGAAAAGAAATGTCTATCACACAAGAGCGATTTCTTTAGTGCAAATTAGTTAATGAATGTAGCAAACAGAGTGAACTGGTTTAGCGAATTGTACTATTATTTTAGAAGATTTTTTATATAATTTGTGATTCTTTTTATAACGTCAAAAATCAGCTAATCTTAATATAAAATTTAATTGCTGTAACTAGTTTGTTTTTAAAGTTCTTTATTGTCTAAAATGATATATCTGAATAATTTTTTATGTTAGGGCAATACGTCACTGATTGTCGATAACTAATGACATATCAAATGACAATCTACCAAATTGTACAAGTCACATGCTAATTTATATATCAATAAAGTAGATAAAGATTTACATATGTTTTAATATATGTATGTTAAAAAGTGTGAAAAATTCATGGAACTAATGAGGAAAGTATCAGATCTACAGGAATCTGATCCTGGCAAAAGAATTGAAAATTAAAGGGCAAGAGTAACTAGCGTTGCCCTAATTTTGAGTTATAATGATTTTCATCAATACTTTAATATATACAATTTTTTTAATACTCCCTATATTATCTTGAACCTCATATCTTCACATTTTTAAGTACATCTCATCAGGATTAGAGCAGTCTTAACTGCTTTCGAGTACCGAATTCCTTATTCAAGAATCATGAGTTAAAATTTTGTCAAGATCTCATGCGCATATAAGTATAAATATCTGCAGCGTCATTATAAAACGTCATTATAGCGAGCTTAACTATATTAACCCAAAAATTGCAAGTTGCCATTATTTTTATAATCATGTCAATAATATCCTACCCACCTTTTTAACCACCCATCCACTTACCTACCCATTAAAGCACATCTCCAATAACTTTGTTCCCATAAACCAATCCATAACCATCCTCCTCATTCGCAAATGACCTTCCTACTCATCTTACCTCACCTCTCTCCCATCATATCGATTCCCTCCTTTACTAAGATTCGCATGTCGACCGATCGTCTATCACGATTGCACCTCCCACTCCAACCGCGTGGGCGTTTTATATAACATCGTTGCATTGGTTATTGATCTCGCTCTCGGACCTTCATTGCCTTTCACGATCCAGCTCGCGAGGTGTCGACTACTACCTATATACACCACTGTAGCCTACGTCACATGCAACAACATATATCGAAAGCCCGCGCTCATGATGAGATAATAGCGATTCCGGGAATCGTCGCGATTGCGTTCGGTTTTACGATAGGGAACGAGCGCCGTGAAAAAAAGCACGAGTACGCAAGATCGTGGTAGGATTAAAGAGAGAACGAAAGAGAGAGAGGGAGATAATGATTTTTTTTTGTTCGCCTCATCTTAAGTGATTTCCGAGAAGCCGATAGCTGGAAATTTCGGCGCCTTGTGTACTTTTTCGGCTGGACGCAACACAGAGGCTCGATGAGAGTTCGTGCATTGCTTTTTCCAGGAACACGAGGTTTTATCTTACCGATATGGCCGATGCCCGTAAAATGGAATATCACGCTTTTTGGCCTGGGCGTAAGTGACGTAAGAGCCGCGAGATATCGACGGCAAGTGTGTATATATATGTATATGTAGGTAAAAGATGTACCTGCTGGCTGTGCTGGTACCCGTCAGGTATGATGGACGACCGATAAGATAGTCGCCTGAGGCGTTGGGTTGTTTGACACATACGCTGCATATATGTGCGCCTTCGACTTTTAATGTGTGTAATCTCGATCTGATGGATACGGAATGGATGATTGATCGGGATTGAAGGATTGAAGGATATTTAGTTGGCGAGCGTGTAACCATGTTCCGCGAACGTTTAAATAGAAAATCCGATCGATGGTAGTTCTAGCGGACTGTAGGTAATAATTGAAAGCGTTTTTCCGAACCTTAGAAGCTACGTCCTTAATGGAAGAGAAAAGTTACGCGATAATGCCTAGCTTTATCCCCCTAAAAACCACTCGATAAGCGGCCTTTTTTCAGAGAAACACGTTACAAAGCACTCGTCCAGCGAACACCGCAAAATTTCCATTTTAAATTACACGACTATACACTGCCACATATACACTCTGTAATTTAAACTGCCGGGAAGATTACAAAGTCTCTCTGTCCTGAAAAGCTGCAAGCATACACACGTACAGCCAACTCTACAATAAAAGCAGCCCATACACGTACGTCCTCGCAACAATGCAGTCTCGCGCAGATGCAAAGAGCTCGGTCAATTGTGCGATTCTGGGTAAGTGGAGCGCTCGCACACAGGAGTATATATATATAGAACGCTTGTCGCCCGTGTGTGTATGTACAATGTTTCGGCCGGCATTATACAAAGGGGACAATGTGGAGGTGCGCGGCTGGTCAATTTGGAGCGTCTTCATCTGCGATTAGACGCGGCTGCGGTAATAGTTTACGGGGAACCCATCGGAGGTCCCGTCCGTGGAGAAACCACCGTGGCATCCTGGCCTCGGCGAGGATGGTAACCGCAAAGGTTGGATGTGAGGTTCTGGATACAGTGTCTAGCGGCGAGTTGCGATGCTTTATTCTATATGTGGAATCGGTGATGGTTGGGTAGGGTACGGGATGTGTGGGACTGGGGATGGGGTATGTAGGGGGGGGGGGGGTGAGGGTTATGTGCAAGGCTTTTCGCGGTATTTCTCTTTTTTGTTGTTGGGTGAAGGTGTGTTGAGAGATGGTTAAGTTTGTATGAGATGTTCTTTATACTCGTTAATATGTGATGCCGATCTTTTTTTCTGTGAATGCGTTATAGAATTATTGGTACGTTTTAGGTATCGTGTATATCTTTTTGATGGATCGTTGGAAAAAAAGTTTTGAGAGAGTTTATAAATTTATAGCGAAGTGTCCATGAAATATTTAAGCACTAGCTAAACTTTCATAGAAACTGCGCCTGATAAATTTATATTGTATATAAATTGTATTTATGTAGAATTACAGATATCATAAATCGTCATACCCCGAACCTGAATATTTAATAAATTTTGCCGATTCATTGAAAAACATCAACAGTCATTCCGCTCTCTCACCAAACCAGCACCAATATAATTTACATTCCAGCACCTCAGTTCCACCACACTCATCCAACCCAAACTCCACCCCCAATTTTCCTCTCCATCCTCATCCTTTACCCCAACCCCTCACGTGCCCTTTAACCTCGTACTTTACCACGTACTTGCGCTCATACATTTTCTCCTCTAAAGCTCATCATCTGTAAGCATTCTATGCATGCATCACCAATCAATCTTCCCTCCCTCATTAATTTCTCACTCTCGCCCCACTATGCGCAGATGTTTCGGGCCGCGCAATATGCCATTCCGAGAAGTGCGTGCCGCCGCTCCGTAAATAGGCGTCTATAAAGCTATCCCGCACGCGCGCTGTATACTCGCATTAAAAGGCGCGCCGCGAGCTGTACACGTGGCGCGAGCGCTGGGGGGTTCCGAGGGGGAGTTTTGTATGGGGATGGAACATGGGTGTTTGTAAAGCCTGGGATGTGTATTCGTCGCGGAGGTGTTTGGGGATTTGGGGTAGATGTTTTTTGGTGGTGTGATGAAGTATTGAAGGGTGGCTATTAATATTGGAAAAATTAATATGGTTTGGTTTTTGGTTGAATTTTTATAGAAGAGGGTGATTTGTTGGATTGATATTTGTAGTTGATTGATTTGCTGGGGGAAATAGGGTAAGTTTCTTGGGAAATTTGTTGGAAAGGTCTGTTGACTATTGAAGAATAGGTTTTACTATGATTTTTATTTGTATTTGATTCGATGAACTTTATTAAACTTGGTCCAACTAATTTTTTACGAGGTATAAAGAGTAATAATAGTAATTGGATAATAAACGACTTTTTCAATATGATATAAAGTTGATACAATATTGCGATTCATCTTCGTAAATTTAATTAAAATGCTCGTTAGAGGAGACAAGGATTTTGTCATTACTAAACGTTCTGTAAGTATGTTATATAAAGTATACTTTTTACGTAATTACATAAGTATT
>JAPYZA010007118.1:0-20555 GCA_030522685.1 Eupelmus azureus
GTGAACGTCGAGGATGAGAGGAGAAACGAGAGGCGGCAACAGGTGAGACAGCGGATTGCATTTTTTTTTTTCAAATTTAAGAATATTAAAGATAATATAGATTTTCCTCGTTATTAAAAATACAGAAACTCATATATTTTTAAATAATTTTAATTTTTAGAAAATTTTTTATCGCTAAGTGACGACGATATATATTTTCGAAAAAATTAAAAACTAAAACAAAAAGAATTTATTCCCTCATTTCTGATAACAATGTGGATTTCACACTACATTAAATAAAAAAATGAGAGTTTTGAATATCAAAGTATATGAGACCAAAAGATTTCTAATAATTCGTAAATTTAACAATACCAATTTAGTAACTAACTAATTGAGTATTTAATTATCCATAACAAGACCGACCAATCCAAAAAAACTAACCATCTCCAAAAGCACAATTTCAACTCCCCAAATCCTCCACAGTACCGCCGCTTCTCCAAATGGCGCAGCAACGTCGCGCCCGACGAGCCAGCCAGCCCCGACAGGCGCCGTCACAGCAAAACCAGCCGCTCGCGCTCGCGCTCCAAATCCCGTCAACGCACCAACGGCCCAATAAATGCCACCAGCCTCGAGGACAGCGCATACGTAAGCAGCCCTGACAGCGCCAACTCACGCAGGTGTCTACTTCTACGCGATTCCTCGGAAACTAGACACCAGCAACAGCAGCAACAAACTAGCTGTAGCTGCACGGAGAGCGACGAGTCGACGAGCCACGGAGGTGGTGCCAACAGTGAAAGCGGCGGAGAGAGCATCGAGACGGATAGTGTATTCTTTGGTAATTTTAGGCCGAGGGAAGCAATCGCTGGTAATTGTCAGAGACAGGGCGCTGATAGACAGAGTCCTATTAATTATCAGCCCTTCCAGATGAAGTCGAGGGTGTATTGAGATTGATGGGGTTTGTTGATTTGTGGTAGGAGTCAAAACTCTGGTAGCTCAACAAGTTTTGAGATTAAGGTGTGTCTGGAAGTAGAATGAAATTTGTTTATTAGGCTGTTTTTTTAGTGGATGCCGCTCGAGTTTGTAATATTTATACATATGAATTGTCTCAGTTGCAAGGAAACGGATAGATAGAAAATTTACAAACGTATTTTTTTATTTGCTTAGTTGCACCATTTTTTCTATATAGCATTATTGGCATTAAGTCTGTACTCTTTGCTTAAAATTTGTATTCTTTGCAATTGAGATGAATTTGGATTAAACAAGGCTATGCGTCAGTAGTAACAGGCTGTCGTGTACAGACGTCGAATTATTTCTATTTTCTAAACCGTATTATTTATAATTTATCTCGTCGTTATTTTCTCGTACATATGTATATGTGTATATAAATAAGTTTTATAATACCTAATTTTAGAATATATATCATTAATCGGTTAAAACCGAAAAAGGACCTTAAGACAGTTTGTTATTTTTGTATATTTGAGATCCCTTTTTTATTAATCAATTTAAATAATATTCATCCAGATAAATTTTTACTTCGTGCGGTAAATTTGTGGAGAAAAAGTAGATATTTTCTTTGTTTAAAAAATAATTAGATTACTTTTGTCTACGTGTATTTTTTATAGATATAATTAAATATAAATGAATAATAGACTAATTATAATAATTTTGAAACCATCTAGTCGGGGATTTAATATACATGTAAATAATCTTGGTAATAGATTTATTTCTCCGACTTTTTTAATTTTTGTCTTTTAATGAAAAACGAAATTATCTTATATTATAATTAGTTTCATATTTTATACTTTTATACCCTAAGTATTTATTATTCAAAAAAATTATAATTTTTTTATTAATAACCTTATTTTAATTTAAAGTATATCCATAAATTGACCTTGCAATGAGTCAAATAAATTGCAAATTCTAATAATCTAGGCAAATACAAAGTAGACTATAAGACTGGATTTTATGCATAATAAACTTTTAAATCTTAAAAGTTATATTTTAATCTTAAATTTTATAAAAAAAAAATTAGCGGGCCTTGTGCAATCTAGTGTATTTTCTAAATGTAGTTTTATAAGAAAATACATAATGGCATAAGAAACCTTTTTAAAATTATTATTTTACCATTTCAGTTATGGTCAGTATTGTTGAAATATATCACTTGTCAATAATAAATTAAATAATTATTATTAAGTAAAATCTCAAAAGTTTTTCTTCTGTTTATTTTATTATTTTTTTTTATTTTTATTTTTCTATATTAGAAAATGTAAATGTTAAAATTTTATAGAAAATAATTTAACGTGACAAAAACAATATAATAGGAAATTAAATTATCAATTTTAGAAATATTCATTAAACTTGTACATTTTATTTATGTAAAATTTATTTACAATGTTATAGTAAAATTTATCTATAAAAGTTAATTAACATTACACTTATCTATAAGCACCATCATCGTTACTAAATAACGAGGGTCCAACATTCATTTCTAAGGAATCTATAGATTCTGACTCTGATTGTAACATCTTTGTTAATATTCTTAATAGTTCTTCTTTATATACAATAATACTTCTTGAATCTTCTAAAGTGTCTTGAGAGTATAAAATATTTTCAGAGATGTTATTTTCAACGTAATAACGAATAACTGACCACATTAAATCCCGAAATCTTAAAATCGTTTCGGCAGTTCTGTAATGAAAAAAAAATTAACGATTAATAACTTAATAACTTAATATCAAAATTCAAGAAATATAAATTATATACATACAGTTTATCACACAGTAAATTTACATTTCGTTTTCCAACTATTTGCAATAGAACTTTCTCTTCGTCTGAGTTTGGATCGGGTCTCTACAAAAGATATGATTATTTAAATTAGAATATATAGGCTTGATTATTTTTAAAATCTAAACATACAAAATTTTTGAAAAATTGATTAAATTTAAAATTTTTATTTTCGGATTTTTTTTTACTACGACGAATGTTTTTATAAGAAAATAAAAAATTATGAAAACATTACTTATTTTATATAAAACAATTTTTTCACAATACTGTACCATAGAACCATGGATTCGTCCTTGACTAAATAACAAAACTGTTAAAGGTGAAACTATGCTACTTTCACGAATTAAAGTAGTTCGTCTTTCATGGTGATGAGTTTTTTGATAATAAATTAAATATGAACTTGGCCAAGATTTGCGCTTATAATTAACACTTTCTGGCGTTAACTGTGCTTTAGCATCATCCCTAAAAAATAAAACATTATAAATAATTCAGTGTTTTCAATAACTACGCAACAACAAAATATTAGAATTAAGCAAATGATACAATACTGCTTAGGATTTTTTCTTTTAAATATTCCCATACTTAATCTTAAAATAACCTTATACTCATAGATTATATCATAGTTTTGTATTTTTTTAAACTTACTAAATAGCATCTATTCTTTACAATACAGATTGCTTACAGTAAAAAAGATATAGCTCACTTTTTTATCTTCATGTTTAATATAGAGAATTTGCGTTTTTTTTTATAAATAATTTTTTTTTTATATAAAATAATTCAATGTGAATTTTAGTAACACTTTATTTTTCAGATTCTCAATAATCTTAAATTTCCTTAAATTACACAGACATGACCTAATTCAGTATTATCTAATAGTATGATTACTTACTCTGTAACCATCGAAGTGCCAGACCTCGATAAACGCCCTTTCCTAATTTCGAAATCTCTGTGCTTTAATATTTGATCCATACCAGCTAGCAAAACACCCCGCACAAGTTCATCAACAATAGCATATTTATTTTCTTTACTCTGCAAATGTGATGCCTTCCATGAATCTCGTATCATTCCTGATTCTCGAAGGTGTTCCATATTTATGTCTCGAGTTTCTGAAATAACAATTAGTAGTTCAAAATTTTATTAACATTTAGTTAATTAGTTTATCGTTCGAGAATGATTTATAGGAAACAATTACTGCCAATGCTCTTCAACGAACCAAATTATTATTAATTAAATACATAGCGAAATAAAATATGTTAAATTTTGTAATTTAATGTAATGTATTTTATTTCCCTACAGTTTTAATAAATAATAGCTTTTTTTGTTAAATATTATTATATAATAACTTTCTATTATTAAAAATTGCTAATATGTAAACTTCAGAGCTTATACCATTCATTTGCTGTAACGAAGTGATGCTGTATGTACATACAATATAAAAATTGACTATAAAATAAAATTATTTTAAAAATAGTATTAAATGTATAATAGTTGCGCTCGTTATCTACTCGAAGTAAAAGTATATTACGTTAATTTTTTAGTAACTATAACATCAGTTTCAAGTGTAAATAGTAAATTAATTATTATATATACGGAAAAATTAATCATAGTGTAAAATCCATAAAAAAATGTTCACAGCATATCATGCTAAAAGTCCATACAAAACTATATATGCCGTTGTATGGAAAGGATTTTCGATAAGTTTATATAATTTTGTAGAAAATTATATTTTAATTTTTTTATTTAACTTGTAGTTTTAAAACATTTTTCTTGAAAATTTTTAATACTTGACGTCATTATGATAACTGGAAGATTGTAAAAAGATCTCGGGAACTTACTAATTATATAATACGTGCACCTAGTTCATAAGTTTTGAGACTGATGTTACGCGCCGACTACGTACCTATTTAAATATTTATTTAGTTATTTTAAGCAACATTTAAGCTCAGAATCAGCGACGATTTATAATAATGCGAAAACTCTTCAACGAAACGTATTTGTCTATTTAATTAAGTTTATGAACTCACTATGTAAAACGCTCATTTTCTCAACGTAGAGGCGATTCTTCTTACAGTAATGGAACGCACTTGAAGGGTTCCGTTCATAATAGCTGTACCATTGCGAGTAAATCCAAGCTATGGCAAGGTGATCACTCGTAGGATGAAACCTCGTTTTCATGTTACGAATGCGGCTCTTGTTATCTAAGGAACCATAAAATATTTCCGAATCCATGGAGAGGCTCGTCGCTGCTGACACCACCGGATTCAGGCACCTAAAATTTTATTCAATTTTTGTACATCTATCTATATGTATTGAAATTTATTTTGTGTATGATGTGACTCATGTTTATGATTACAAATGATGAGTGCATTAACCCTTTCAGTCACAGACGCCCATATATGGGCGTCTTAATTTTTTTCTTCTTTTTTTTCATATTTTTCAAAATTGATGCGGGATTTTGAAATTTTTTGCTTTTTAAGGTACTACTGTACCTAGACTATTGAGTCATGGAGATATTTTGTGAATATATGATTGTTTATAATTATTATTAATAAACAATTGACAAAAAACATGGGTTTTTGAGAATTTAATGTGTGACTGAAAGGGTTAATTGAATTTACACATTTATTTTGTATTGAAATAAATCAATTAATATAAATCTATTGTGTTGTTCAATTTATTTAAATCCTTGTGTTTAGTAAATATAATAATTTGTACGTTTCATGGGCGATAAAGTGACTTTAACGTCGTGTAAACTTTCCGCACTCACTTCGCTCGTGCGTAAACGTCAACACGAGGTTAAAGTCACTTTACCGCACTTGTGTCGTGAATAACTATATAATTTAAACAGTCAAAGCTACCTATTTTTATTTTATGAGTTTTTAAAGAGATTAAAATAAGGTAATTTTGAATAAAGTTTTAATTAATTAGAATTGAAATTAACAGGATTAAATATTGTTTACTATCGAAATAAAGATATTATTGCAAATTATTTATAAATATTATTATTTACTTACTGAAAAATAGAACCATAAACGATAGCTTTACTTAATTTTGGATGAATACTAAATAAAGCTATACGTTTTCCTAAAGGCGAAAGATCCTCATCACGATTAAGAGCACCTAACGTTTGTAAATCTGAAACGGCTTTTTTAACAGCAGATAATCTTGGTGGTTGAGGCATACTTCCCAAAAAATCTTCAGCTTTTTCATGACTGTAAGTTTTAGCACGAAGAACTGTTTCTTCCAATGAAACGCGAAGAACTTCCGGAAGAGGATATGCATCTAACCTTTCGAACTGATCCCTCGTAATAAAGTGAAAGCTCTCGCCTTTTTGAACTCTGCCTGCTCTTCCTTTTCTGCGATATTAGATAAAGGTATTAAGAAAATAATAAAAAAAAAAAAAAAATCAAAAGGAAGTAATCAATGCAAAAATTTTGAAAAATAATTTACTTTGAATACTATTAAGTTTAAGTGATATTTAATGTCATACCTTTGGTTAATATTGGCTTGAGATACCCAATGCGTGTCTATAGAAGATAAACCTTTACTTTCATGCCATCTAACTTCTTTGCGACAAGCAGAATCAATAACATAAACAACATCTGGTACTGTAATACCAGTTTCTGCAATATCTGTTGCTAAAATAATTTTTCTTACACCATCTGGTGCAGGATTAAATATTTTACTTTGAGTTATGTATGGGATTTTTGAATGGAGCGGTATAACAATTTGATTATTACTACTGCCATAGTCTTCCAAATTTGTCTGGACTTTTAGAATATCACTCCATCCTGGTAAGAAGCACAATATAGCTCCAGGAGGTTTATTATTAGTTATCCACTTTATTAAGTTGATAATATGATCATGATTTACAGTAGGTCCATCATCCATTTCGATATCATCTGGTTGTCTAGGACCAGAAGTTATACCAAGCATTTCTATGTCTTCCAAAAAGTTCATTTCTACTGGGAATAATCTACCTGGTACTTCTACTGAATTACATCCCAT
This sequence comes from Eupelmus azureus, assembly GCA_030522685.1. NCBI lineage: Eukaryota > Metazoa > Arthropoda > Insecta > Hymenoptera > Eupelmidae > Eupelmus > Eupelmus azureus. Next base: position 6,772 of record JAPYZA010007118.1, read on the forward strand.
GAATTCTTGAAACAAATCAGCGTTTATAGTTGCAGACATTATAACAACTTTGAGATTAGGATTGTGTGCCATTGCTCGTTTTAATAGTACTAATAACATGTCTGTGTCAACACCACGTTCATGTGCTTCATCAACAATAACATGAGAACAACCATCCAGATAAAGGTTGCCTTGCATTTTTTTAAGAAGCAATCCAGTAGTACAGAAAAGTATACCACCCTGGTTTTTGGGTAACTTTTGCTGAAGTCTCACTTGATAGCCGACAACATCACCAACTTCTTCATTTCTTTCAAAAGCAATACGTTGCGCCAAAGAAATCGCCGAAATTCTACGGGGCTGAGTAACAACCATTTTACATTCAGCACCTTTGCCTAATTCTGCGAAATGATCTATTATGAACTGTGGTACTTGAGTGGTCTTTCCGCAACCTGTGTCACCTTTTATAACTACTGCTTGATTTTCTTCTAATTCTTTTAAAATTTGTTTCCTTTAAAATAATTAATTTGTTAAAAAAAAAAAACCTAAAGTATTTTATTATTTTAAAATAAATACATTCCGTAATAGCATAAAATATTTAAAAACATTATTATAAAGTTTTTAAAATATTTCTTTGTAATAATTAAATATATAATAATTATAAACTTTAAGTATCACTTACTTATATAAAAATATTGGAAGATCTGGTTTTGAAATATTTTTTAGTTTTTCGAATCTTTCTTGTAGCTGTTCATTTCTCAAATCAGTATCAACTTCATAATTTGAAATTGGATGCAGTTTCTCTGCATTCATTTTTGCTCTTTCATAATTTTTAGCTTCTTCGTTGTTAGTCGTGATTTCTACTACTCTCTTATTAAAATATGAAAAAATAAAAATGTTTAATACTTTTATAATTTATACCAAAATAAATAAAAAAGTTTTGAATTTTATAAATGAGAAAAAAATTTTAATTATATTCTGATAGTTCATAGTTGAGTGTATTTCTACACTTCGAATTTTTAAAATATAATATTAAACATTAGAGATATTCATTCCAAATAAAAAAAAACTCACAAATCATGGAAATTGAAGCAATATATTTTAAAGACTACTAATATTATCTAAGAGAAAACACAAAAGAATTTCAGATTTTTTGAAAAATTAAAACAAGTTTAAAATGCTGTTGTGAGTATTTTCAAATTAGTATATGTTTATTACTGAAATTGTAAATTCTTGCAAACCATTTTTTTTTTAATTGCAATTAAATGAAGAATTACTAAAGAATTTTATAATTGTTATTTTATTTTTATTTATGCTCACCCTTTATTATTACTTACTTTTTCATAATTATCCAAAAATTCAATAACTTCATTTAACATATCTCTATTTAATGTTAATTCATCAGGAGAACCAATCAATGTCAATGCTTCATTTCTATCATAAATCACAGGTTGGCGATTTTTAATTCTGTTATTTAAATCCAACCAATATAAAAGTTTCAATGATGCTGAATGTGAAGCTGAGGCTTTTGAGAAACTTACTGATGTGAATGATTTAGTTTCAGGCCATGTAACAGTATATGTATGTGACCAGTAATTCTTATTTTTAACAGTCACTGGCTTACAAGTGGAAGTCATACACTTTTGACTTTTTGTTTCATTTGCAACAATTGTATATAAATTGTGAAGAAATACTTTTGGTTCAGTATATTTTTTTTCTATATCTGAAAACAAAATATTTTTTCTTTTATAATTTTAATATTAATGTGTCCTAGCCTTAATTACCTTATGTAAAATACAAATAACATAAATTATCATAAAATATTTTAAAACATTCTTTTAGAACTTTTTTCAGAATAATTCACCAATAATAAAACTTTTAATATTTGATATTTTAATTAAATAACGTTTATAGATTTATTAAGTACTTTTTATTATTTTCATTATTTAAAATCATGAAAATATTTTGTTATAGTTTTTAAAATGTCAACTTTAAAGTTACCTCTGGATGGAACTCTTTCAGTTTCTGTCATTAGCCAATTTTTAACAGCTTCACTAACGTTCTTTGTTGGTTCCGAGTGCTTCTGATATTTATGTGATACTGAATGTACCATTTTATCAAAAGGATCATTAGTTTTCTAAAAATATTCATATAAATTAGAAAAGAAAAACATTTGAACTGTTACCCGATTGATTAGAATACAATTTCTAATAAAAAAAATTAAAACTTTGTTACCTCTGGCATAGCCTCAGTTTGAATTGGATTTGAGTCTTTAGGGGATGCTTGCAAATTTACGAGAAGTTGTGTATGAAACCTCCTAATACTATTTATATTTACATCTTTGTAAGATAATCTTAAACCGTACTTATTTGTCTGTGAAACCGGAGAGCTACAAAATTTTTGAACTTCAACATTCAATTGCTGCAGCAAGTTTTGCCTCCCAACAAGTCCACGTGTGCTAAAAAACAATAAAACATACGAATCAGTACCACAAATAATACCATAAAATTGTTGTCACGACCTCCTTATAACAAAAAAACTTTGATTTATAAATACGTACCAAGTACACATGGTCCCCCTTAGACCAACCAAAATTTCATAGGGCAACATTGTCGTTTATTTTTAAAGTACGCTTGTATTACGAATAACAGCGACGATTCTTTGTGCAATTAACCCTTTTAAACTATCCACATGACGTGTTATAACTCATTTACAGAAAATAAACGTATTTCATGCAGCACGAAACGTCTAAGCGATTTACGTCATGATTTTTAAGGTTATGCTAAGACCGACTCTAAAGCTCCCCGGGAGTGCGAAAGATCCCAACACGCGGCGCGCCGGACTACGGAGTGTAGATATTACGAAAGAGGATATAGACGTACGACATAGAATATGTCTCTGTCTCTTTCGCACTTATATGTAAGTTATGTTGCTATATCTGCGATATCGTTTTGTTTTTTATAAAGTAGTAAAGAGGGTAAAATGTATAGAAAAAGAATCGGATAAAACGTATAACAATTGATTACGCGATATGATTTTTTATGACTTGTAATCTTTCTTGGAAATAAATTAATTTCCATAAATATACGTATTCGTTAAATAAATTTTAAATTTAGTTTTCCAAGTTGACAATTACCTACCTTGATAAGTATTTTTGTGACAAATGTCATTCTATCAAAACAGTTGTTTAAGTCAATTTTTACTATTTTAAATGTATTTAAAAAAAAAAATAATAAATAAAATTTCTTCTTAAAACAAAAAACGAAATTTATTAATAATTCCAAAACATCCTCAACCTTAGAGTGTTTTCAAACGCTATCGCATAACATATTAAATTTTTCCGTTGCGCGTTCGAAGAAATTTCTTAAAAACAAGCATAACGAACTCTACACATTCAAATAAACAAACCGTTCTTAAACCACTAATACACTCACCACTAAAACCTAATTCTCCACCCCACAAAAATCACCTCAAATCACTCTTTACAAAAACCCTCAATCCTCCCAAAAATCCTTAAGAACACAGCCACTTTCCTACACCTACAAACTATCACAATAAAATTTTCGATCTCTGGCGCTCATAATTCCGGCGCCGCGCAAAAGCTGCGCGCACTCAGCTTCAGCCCCCCACGTGACCCAAAAAGCCGCGCAGCTCACTAGCGACAAAAAGACGATACACATACGGGCCACGTCTCCGACTCTCGCCACGTCCATGCTTCTTGCCCCCATCTAAGCTGGTGTGTGCATCGCAAAGTGGTGGCCGCCGCCGCCGCCGACTCATTTTCTAAACACTCAAACACAATCAACTCTCTCACCTCAAACGAAAGTGCAGCAACATGAAGTCCTGGACTTTGCTGTCTTTGCTGCTCGGCTGCTGGCTCTGCCTGGCTAGCTGCGGCCCGGTCGATCCCAACCTGAACATCAAAAACGCCGACCGGGCTATCGACCTGCACTCGCAGATAACGAAGATAGCCAACAAGCTGGTGATCGAGAATCTAGGTAAGCAGCCGGTGCGCAGCTTCCTCTTCGCCCTTGATGCCAGACAGAAGGACCAGCTCAGCTCCATCTCGGCCCTGCTGCGCGAGCACGGCAGGCCCGAGCTCAAGGTTAAGCCGGCCAAGGATGCAGAGCTGGCCAGAGCTCATGCGGACAAGGTGTTTTACACGGTGGAGCTGAGGGATCCGTTGCAGCCTGAGCGCTCTGTGCCAGTGGAGGTTGAGGTGGTGCTGACGCACGAGCTGGTGCCCCATCCCAAGGAGATTCTGCAGAAGGAGAAGCAGTTGGTCAAGTACACGGGCAATCTTTATCTGTACTCGCCTTATCATGTCACCAAGCAGACTACGACTGTTGTGCTGCCTTCGAGGAACGTCGAGAGTTATAGCAAGAACAAGCCTGTTAGTCAGAGCGATTCTACTATTACCTATGGACCGTATGAGAAGAAGGCTCCGTTCTCAGAGGAAGAAATGTCTGTACATTTTGAGAATAACAACAGGTTCTTGACTGTTACCAGGCTTGAGAGGTCCATTGAAGTATCGCACTGGGGTAACATTGCTGTTGAGGAAAGTATCGAGTTGCTGCATACTGGTGCTTTATTGAAAGGTTTGTAAAGATTTTGGTAATTATTGATAAATATTGATAAACAATAGCATTTAATCTAATTTAATAACTCTTTCATTAAGAAGTATGAAAAAAAAATATATATATATATATTGGAGTATATTATAATAATCAAATTATTTATCAATTGACAACTTATTAATTAAAAAATTGAAATAAAATATTTATTTTTTTTAAATCAGATATACAGAGACACATAAAACAAAAATGCAAATCAATTAAAAATATTTATTATAAAAATCAAAAATAATTTGATGATTAATATGAAATGTAACTTGGTTGCAGGATCATTTTCAAGATATGAGTATGCAAGAGAGTCTAAATCTGGACAACCAAGTATTCAAAGCTTTGATACTGTTTTGCCAGCAGCTGCTTCTGATATCTATTACAGAGATGAAATTGGAAATATTTCAACCTCTCATACCAGAGTAAAGAAAGATTCTGTTGAATTGAATTTGAGACCACGTTTCCCACTTTTTGGTGGATGGAAGACCAAATATACAATTGGTTACAATGTACCTAGCTATGAATATCTTTATAACTCTGGAGATGAATACATTTTAGATATGAGATTATTAGACCACATTTATGATGATATGGTCATTGATGAAATGGTTGTCAAAATCATTTTGCCTGAAGGATCTCACAGTATGAAGCTAGAACTTCCTTATGAAGCTGCTCGTTTACCAGATTCCCTCCACTATACTTATCTAGATACCACTGGCCGTCCAGTAGTGTCTGTGGCTAAGAAGAATTTAGTAGAAAATCATATTCAAAACTTCAAGCTTAAATACACATTCCCAAAATTATTAATGTTGCAAGAACCACTTTTGGTTGCTGTAGCACTTTATCTTTTGTTCCTACTTGTTATACTTTATGTTCGCTTAGACTTTTCTATTGATAAGGATGAGGCTTCAGAGAGTAAGCTCCGTGTTGCTGGACAGTGTGAAAAAATCTTAGCTGCTCAGGATCGCAGAGTTTCATCTTACAACGAGCTGGATGATCAGCTTATGTACTTGAAAACAAACAAGGATGTGAATGCTTACCAGTCTGCAGTTAAAAGTATCAACCAAGAATATAAAAATGCAACAGCAGCTGTGTCAGAATTAGGTAAAAATATTTTATAATTGATTATTTATGAAATTAATTATTTCACTATTCCATTATTTTATTTTTTGTTATTTCTTGTTTTTTTAATAGCTCAAAAATTAAAAGGAGAGTCTGGAGATGTTTATGAACGAGTACAAGAGCTTCAGAAACAAGATAGAACCCTGAAAGAGCTTTATAATCAACAGCAATCCTTATATGTTGACAAATTAGTGCCAGGAAAAATTGGTAGACAACAATTTGTTGAAGCAGAATCATCTATCACTAAGAAGAAGGAAGAATGTGTGGAAAAAATTAATAATATAGTTAAATCTTTGCAGTGATAAGACTTTTACTTAATATCTTGCATTAATTTTAAGTGCAAGAACTGGTGAGACTATTCAATGAACTGTTTTTTTAAATTAAAAAAACTTTAAAGTTTGATATCACGTTTGCTGAGAAGTCACATTGTTATAATTCATTTCTACACTAGCATTTATGTGTTATAAGCTTTATGAGATACTCTTATATCTTTGTAATAAAATAATCTATTGTAAGAACTTTTGTATCTGAAATTAAGAAACTTCATTTATCATTTGAAAAACTTGAAAAATGTTTCCACTTTTAGTAAAAATAGTAAACAATAGTAACAAAATGTTTTAAAAAACATAAAGAAAAATTTTTTAAAAGTTTTGTATATAATTTTAGGTAAATTAAAAAACGAATTATTTATTTTACAAAAACAAAATAGAATAGTTAAACATTTTAAATAATTTGAGATAAAAAATAGCAAAAGCTTTATCTGAAAGTCTCAAGTATTAAAAAAACAATTTGTTTAATTTTAATGCAAATACTAAAGACTATAATTTTTTCAAAAATAACCAGTGTTAATTCTTAAACTATTCTTATACACCTACAATTTTAAACAATAAAAAAAATTGAATTTTATTATTAATTTTCACTATTTATCATTCACAAAATATTCAACAAAAATATTTACATCCACACTACAAAACCTTCGCCTATCCCAACATACCGCAATGCGCGCTGCAGACATTAATTTTATTCAAATGCCCAGCCAACCGAAAAAGCCACCCTACCGTAAAATCTCCCAAAAGCGCATAAAAATCCCTCAAACGGCTCAAACCGCTACAAAATCCTACACTTCAAACCTGCGCACTACTCAAAGAGGGAGAAAATTCGTCAGCTCTTTCCTGCATTTCATACACCTATATACAGATCCCCTACAAACGCCACACGCATACAGCACTACAGAGCAGCTATATACAGTCTCGCCAGTCAAAAGGCAGACTTGGATCTCCCGCCGGCAGTGCACGAGTGGCCGGTGTGCGTCGACTGTCGAGCTTACGGCGGACACCTGCTAACCTATTATCCACGGACGGACGCCCTGGCGGACATAATCATTGTTGTGAATTACACCCCCACTCGTATAGCGAAGATTGCCCGCTGATATCTGTGTGACACAATTATTTTTATGATAACAAGGACGATGATTAATTTGCGAAAATTTATAGGTAATTCTGACATCGCGTCCCACCGAGCCCAGCTTCGTTTTCTAACCCATATTATAACGATATGATACTAGGCTTGAATGTCCGCCGTTCGAGGTTAGGCCTGGTGCGCGTTTTGTTATTTTTTTGTTTATTCTCTTTTTTTTTACGGGAAAATGCGCGGGAGGCTGGTTATGCGTGAGCGAGCTGACTGAGGCTTTTGTCTATGATGTTTGATTTCTAGATATCGGTGCTAACTTAACGGATCCCATGTACCAAGGCATTTACAACGGCACGCAGAAGCATCAGCCGGACCTCGACAAGGTGCTGGAGCGCAGCTGGAACAACAACCTGTCAAAAATCATCATCACTGCTGGCAGTCTCGAGGAGAGCAAGAAGGCTTTGGAAATAGCCAAGACCGATGGTATGAGGCTTGACTCTAAGGTCTGTACTGAATTATGAATTTGTATTGATTTTTCGTTCTGACCTATGCAGACAGGTTGTTTTCCACGGTGGGCTGCCATCCAACGAGGTGTAATGAGTTTGAGAAGTCAGGTGATCCAGAGGCGTACCTGGATGCTCTGTGCGAGCTTGCGCTCAACAACAAAAGCAAAATTGTGGCGATAGGTGAAATGGGTCTTGACTACGACAGACTGCAGTTCTGTCCCAAAGAAACGCAAAAGAAGTACTTTGAAATGCAACTGTCCCTGTGTTCGACGCTCAAGCTGCCTATGTTTTTACATTGTCGAAATGCAGCAGACGACTTTATACGTATTCTAAGGGAACACAAAGACAGACTAACAGCGGGTGTTGTTCATTCTTTTGATGGTAATATCGAAGATGCCTACAGTATGTTACAGTTAGGACTTTACATTGGAATCAATGGATGGTGAGTGGCATAAAGTATAGTAATTATTGGTAATCAATTTAATTGAAAATTTTTTAAAATTTTGTAAATTTTATTTACTTTCAATTTTTTTTTATGCTTCTTTATAAAGATCAATTTTATAGCTACATTCAAGTTTTCATTTTTTTTCAGCTCTCTTAAGACTGATCAAAATTTATATGTTGTAACGACAATACCATCAGACAGACTTGTTATAGAAACAGATTGTCCATGGTGTGAAATTAGGCCAACACATGACTCAGCCAAAGAATTCAGAACACAGTTTCCTTCTGTAAAAAAAGAGAAATGGCAGCCTGATCGAATGGTTAAGGGTCGAAATGAACCTTGTACTATTGTGTAAGAAAAATATTTAACATTTTACATCCACTTTAACATTCCTAATTCGACACTGAAAATTGATTTTTTAAATTTTGAATGCTTTCTTTTCCAAGATTATGTTTTGTTTTAATATACACAAATTATTATTATTAATTATTTTTAATTTACAAAAATTTTATTTGCTTACAAAGAACTTTTTGAGGCTAAAGTACTCATAATATTGGGCAGCCATCTCAGTTAATAAATCCTGAAATTGATTTTTAGTTATACTTAGTTTATTTTATATATTTCATTTTTATATAGATTTTACATTTAGTAGTAAGACCTACGATTTCATATTGGACAATATTTTTTGATATACTGTAATCAACTTTTTTGCTCTGTTGAAGAATTTAAAATTAGTAGAAGCTGACAGTAGTTGCATTAAAATTTTTGATATGTTAAATGAAGTTATAATTTTAATGATATTAACTTATTTACTATTAAGGAAAACAAGTAAGCAGTGTAAATCATTATACAAGTATATAGAAGAATTGCACTGCTTACTTTCAATCATTTAGTTTAAATGTGTTATTCCATTGAAATCTATGTAGAAATATAATGTATAAAATGTCGTAAATAACTAAAAATCAATTTCAGAATTTATTGACTGAGATAGTTGCACAATTTTATGAGTACTTTAGACTGAAAAAATTCTTTTTTTAAGAAAGCAAATTTTTTTATCTAAATTATGAAATACGGGTGAGTATGAGAGAATACATGTATATTAAAAAATCTAAAAGTAGATCTAAAACTCAGATTTAAAAAAAGTAAATTCAAAATGACTTTCTTTCTTAAATTAAAAAAATTGTATTTGCAATGTTATTTATTTTAAAAATTTATAATCATTGCAGTCAAATCCTGGAAGTACTAGCGAGTGTACGAGATGAAGAAGAGGAATATCTTTGTAATCAAATTTACAAGAACACTATGAAACTTTTTTTCCCATATGAATTATAATGTGCATTCACACACCTATGAAGCAGATATCTGTACAATGAAAAGTGCATCTTATTGTATACACACAAAACGTGCATTATGAAAAACTGAATTTACACTGAAAGTGATACTGAACACAAAGTATTGACTTCATAGAAGTGCTTTTGCAATTAGAAGATGATTTGTACATCATCATATGCGATAAGTCGTGCCGACGTGAATTGTAAGCCTCAATATACTTGAAGGATCTCTTTCGATGTAATTTCCTAATATATTCTTGTTATTTCAATTTTATTGTCATACATCGGTAATCAACATAATTATTATTATTATTATTATTATTATTATTATTATTATTTTTATTACCAATAATTATACGTAATTTAATACCACTCTGTAACTATTAATATACCTATTTTGTTAAGTTATTTATTAAGTATTTACTTTCTACAATACTAAAATAATTAGAAATGTTTTGAAATTTTTTATACAAAAAGGAATTATTTATTTTACATTTCTTTCAATCCATTTATAAAGAAATACATCCATAATACAAAAAAAAATTGTCGAAGAGAGTTTCTATCATACATAATTCCTGTAACAGTCATTCTAAGATGTCAAAATCAAAAAATGTTTTGCCATTTTGTATCCATCATCATAATAGTTCAGCAACTAAAATTTTCAGATACTATTGCAATACGTATCGAAGATACAAGATGCATCCTTTTTAATATCACAGGTAAAATGGCCGTTGTAGTCATGACCGTCAAAAATATGCAACCAAATACTCCTGCTTTCTAACAAATAAATGCACAGACGTGAAGGAGTTCCGTTGCCATTGGAATTGTTAGTTACGATACTCAAGCTTCCCCTCATTCGACTTTGGAAAGGGTTTGCACTTTCTCATATACCCAATCGTATGTCTGGCTGGCGAAAGTATGCGTCGTATTTATCGCTTGACTGGCATAGTTTTGTAAACTCTCTGGACTCAATTTACCACTGTAAAATATTTTTATTTATTATCGATGCAATAAATTTTATTTTTTGATCATAGGATCAATTTGTTTTTTGCATATTGACACAGGATATAAATGAATTGTACTATTTTAATATATGGAATTCATTAAATATTACTTTGTATTTATTTTAAATATTATAAAATGTGTTTATCTGAATGTATTTTTTATTTAAAAAATATGTGTATGTAATCTTGTTTGTAACTAAAAATATTTTAATACTTACACAAAAACATTTGTTTTCATCCACCTTGTTGCCTTGACAGAGTTTTCAATAGCTTGCTCTACGATCAACGTAGAATATGTTCTCACTATTTCCACTCCTTTCAAAGTATATTTTTTTGTGTTATCCAGTAATCCAGGAAAGTTATTTTCAATCTAAGAATATGTTTATTTTATATTAATTCAAATTTATATCGTGCATTAGGAGTTATCAAGTTTATTTAATGTTAAAATAAAATAGTAACAAATATTAAAACTATTTGAAACTTTTCAAAATTTTTTAAACCAAAATGCTTTTGTTTCAAAGATTCTGATAAAAATGTAAATTTTTTTTCTTTTAGTACTCAAGTTAAACTAATGCTTAAATCTGGGTAGTATATTAAACTTCATAAAGTTAGAAAAATTCGTTATTAATTAAATCGAAAAATATAATCTGTATTATATAATACTGAAATTTGTTAAAACTAAAGATAAATTGCATATTTTAAAAAGAAAATTTACTCTATTTACATTTTGATTAAATTTTTTTAGAATATTTTTTTAATTAATCATATAAACTGAAGCAATAACAATTTAAGAAGTTACTACAGTAGACTGGATATTTTTTGCATTACAACAATAATGCTTACCTTTGCAACAATCAGTGGTGTTGTTGTAACTACATAAGATGAAACATTGTCATAGATCTGTACAGAAATTCTCCTTGCAACAACAAAAACATCTTTAGCCAGTTTAGCGTAAGGTGTAGAAAAGTCAACAACAGCTTTGTAATATTCTGGAGAAGTAGCCTCAAGATATTCAAGACCTTTATTAGAATATAATTTTGTGGATACCCAAGCTTTCTGTACAAAAGCAGTGATACCACTTTCCTTCATGAATTTTCCTGTACTTGTGGCTGAAAAAATTGATTTTCTCTTGTTGCATTCAGACAGCCTTTAATATATTATCAGTTCTGTATTATTAAAAATTACCTTCGAAAGATCCATGTTTGTGAGTATCATAAGCAACAATTGCACCAATTAAAAGTAATAATACAAAGCACCCAGTCCTCCATGGATAACCTCCTTTGCTTACTTTTTTCGACGACATCTTTTTAACTATTGCCTGAAACAAGATATATTCATTATAAATTACAGAAAACAATATGTGTAAGTGTCCCTAAAATTCTAATAAATTTATTTAAATAACAATAAAAACATAACATTTAACTTTATTAAACAAATAATCCGCCTATTACTAATTAAAAATATACTTTTCCAGACATTCTAATTAATCAAGAGAAAGAAAACGGAACCATTAATCACGCAAGCCAGCCAACAAAATACAATCAAGCATTAATTCTCTCCATTCACTCATAATCACCCTGGAAAAAGCGTTACTCCATTGAGCATCTCCCTGCTCAACAAACAAGCAATCTACATTGCATCTCTAATTTTCCCGGAGCCACGCGCGATTTATTGCTCCAATTTAAAAGTGCCTCTTTTTACACATTACTGATTATGCTATGACTAGTCACTTCTCCGCCGCCACACAAATACAGTCTACCCATTAATAATCGTTCGATTTTTCGCTTAATCAATTCGAATGACACAACGTATTTTTCCATCACTTAGCATATAAAACCCGAAGTGTCGCCGGCCACTTTCCGGCCCGAAATATTCATTCTCAACTATACAGAGGAAGAATCGGGCAGGCTTGATGAAAAGCGGCGAAAATCAATAGACGAAACGAGCCGATATCGGCCGCAGCATCCACTCGACCCATTCACACAGTCGGACTACACACTGTTACGTGTGTATCTTCTCCAGCCTAGACTCTCGCTTTCGCCGCGCGTATCTCGCGTTTGATTAGATAGATACTTAAGCTTGTAAGAACGCGCGTCGAACGGCAGATTTAAAGTCTCACAGCAGTTAAATTCGGAGCTTGAGCCGTTGAAAAAAGAATCGCTCCGGCACTGGTACACATACACAGTTGTATAACGGAAAAAAGGAGCAGATCAGCCGCAGCAGCAGTAGATACACAGTATCATAGGGAAGAGAGACGCGGGCGCAAAAAATCGATCGAAGGAGCCTACCCACTATATACATAAGCACACACCTATATATCCCCGCCTCGCACGGACAAACCTCACGCATTCACCAACCTTTCCCATATCCTTCAAACTCAAAAGCACCACTAAAATTCGAAAAAAATCCAAATCTCCTTCCGGTATGTACGCACTTTTCACTGTATATATAAAACGACGCAGTCCAGGAGAGAGCTAAAAGAGAAAAGAGAGAAGGGAGTCGCGGCGGCAGCGTAGAACAGCGACTGATTCACGTGCGTGCTCCAGTCTGCGCGCGACTCACACCAACTGACAGTCCCTGGAGAGTCGCCCCTCGCGCGCGCGCGCGCCAGCATCGACGACACCAGTGGCTCGCGGAGGGGGGGAGAGGATAGCATTAAAGTGACGCCATTGCACGAGCTATATACCTATGTAGGTATATATAATAGAAGCGGGGGGGATAGATAGACACTGGGGGAGCCGGGAAAAAAGGAGAATATTTTTCACTTTTACCTGGCGCGCGCGTGGACGGAGAGCCGAGAGAAAGACAGTCTCAGGGGAAAGCGGAGCCGAGTCGTTTTTCTCGCCGCTTCTTGTATCCGCTCTCTGGGAGTGTATAGGGCAACCGCAGACTGAGAGACCGGTTATGCAGCGGGTAGAAAGCGAGAAGCTGCACTGCTAGAAAAGACACACGCACGGCAGTGACGCGGGCGGTTAAACGCGCTAAAACACGTTACAAAAGACACTCGAGCGTCTCTACATACACACGCACACGGCCACGTATGTGTATATTTGACCTGATGTACGCGCGCACGGAGAGCTCGGATCAATAGGAGGGGGGACTGTTAAAAGACCATAACAATCGCGCACGCGGGCCTCTTTTAATCAGCGCGCGCCCCAAATGCATATACGGCGGGGAGAGATGCGCGCTTTCTTGTCGTTTGATTTTCCGAACGATCGACGGCCAACTTCAATTGGCCGCGCGCGCGGGCTTCTATAATTGTATAGGCGGCGGAATGTGTGTTTTTCTTTTTTACTGGGAAGTATGACTGGTATTCTATTATGCAACGTGGTGGGGTCTCTATATGTCGTTGTGATGATGTGGCTGTG
>JAPYZA010007120.1:0-11264 GCA_030522685.1 Eupelmus azureus
TCAATAACCCAAATAAAATTAAATACTATATTTCTTAATTGTGAACAAAAGCTATTCTGAGTGAAAACAACATAGAAGGCTAAACTCAGTAAAATCAGGAAATCACTCAGATTTAGATCCTAAGGGAGCTTTTTCTAGTTATATATACTACTAAAACTTTTCTCAAAGTTTCATTAATATCTGTGACCTGAAGCTCGTTTACTTTCCTAGGAAATGCCAATATATATAAATTGGCAGAGATTTTTTCTTAGAGTCTATTGACAGGCCTCAAAACTTCCAATTAGTACCATTATTGTTCAATATTTTTGAAAAATATATTAAAAAAAAGAAACTGTAAGATTAACGGTTTTAATCTAAAACTGTTTACGAGTGCAAAGCAATGTTCTTTATTAAAAATGTTAATTTTCAAACTTATAATATCTTTAATAATTTTTTGCTTGTAAAAGTTAATTTTGTTAATAACCTGATTAAAACTTTATCTAAAGTTAATAAACATTTATTAAAAGTGTTCGCTAAATTAGCTCTGATTTTCTTTTACTTGGATTTATAAGTAAGAAATGTAAGGTATTCTAAAAGCCCTAGTACATTCATTATTTTTTATTATTAGTTCTTCAAAGGAAAATAGAAGCTGCGCAAAATCGCTCTCTCTTTTATTATGACAATGTTTTTATTAAAATATAGTCATAGCAAAAGGAAAAGCAACGTCAAAAGAATAAATTTCAAAAGTTATTTCATAAAATAAGAAAAAATGTATATAATTTTAATTTTCAAAGTGACACGGTCACTTATTATAATAGATTATAACTTATTACAAGATTTTAATACTTTTATTACTTCATTATATTATAAAAAAATCAGGATTATTACCTGTTAAATAATATATATATATATATGAAATGAGTTTACAGCTACAGTTATGCAGGATTAAAAACATTTTCCATTAAGAAAATTACAGAATGAAATTCAGCAACTTGTTCACCAATTACTCAATTAACAATCCTTAACGATAAAAAAAAAAACTTAAAGTCACTTCTGACGGTCGCATCAAAAAAGTCGCATTCGAATAAAGCCAAACTAAAAGAAGAGCAAAGGAAGCGCGCAATAATAGCATTCCTTTAGCATCGCAAAAAAAGAGCTCGCTCCTTCCTAATGCACCCCCGCAGCGGCAGCGAACTCGAACGAGCTCCGGGCCTTTCAGAACCTGCGGGGGAAACAAGGTCGAAGTTTTTCACTTTCACAATTGAATTGCGCGCGCGCCTCGTCTCGCAACTACTACTTCTCCCTTTCTATCTCTCTCTCTCCGCGTGCCATCAAAACTTTAAATAAAAATGCAGCCCCGCTCTTTCACCCAAAAGGAAGACTCCTCGTGGAAAGTCGCCCGCGCGCGCGCGAGGAAAATAAAACGAAACGAGCTAAATTCTGTGCAATAAACGTCGCTGCATGTGTGCGTGTAGTCGATGCGTGATACCGATTACCGCGTGCATTCTTGGTAGTCGTTGGAGTCGGCCCTGGATGGAATTCAATTTTAAGGAGCTCATTAAGCACCAAAGAAGTTGCGTAGGTTCGTAATTGGTCGTGTCTTGTCTACGGTTCTTTCTGGAGAGGTGAATTTTTGTGGAGGAGGTTGATGCAAAAAGAAGAGACATTGAGGAAGAAAAGGTAAGTAAAGAATCATTAAAAAGTTTATGGATTCGATGTTTAGAAAATAATACAGGGAGAAAAGTTTTTTGGAAAAATTAATCAACATTTTATAAAGCAGTAACAGTGTAATATATAAAACTTTTTTGTAATTTTTACAAAAAGTTTAGTCATTTTTCCAGAAAATATTTCTCCGTGCACCTAGAGGTAATAAATATACCAAAAGATGAAACAAATAAAAAATTATTATCAAAGTATTTCATACAAACAAAAGCCACCCGACCTCATTCACCCGACAAAGAAACCTTATAATATTCCAAATCGAATAAACAACACTCGCACTCCTCCTAAGAAGCAACGCCTTCGAATTTGAAAATTTCTTCAACTCGCGCAAATAGAGCGCAAACACAACGGATTGCGCAAAAACAGAACATCAGCGCTGGAGAAAGTCAGATTACTCTTGCAGAGGATAAAAAGGCGCGCAGTCGAAGAAGGGAATAAAGAAAGCGCAAGCGGCTGACCTGGCTGCAAGGCCACGGAAATAAACAAGGCGCGCTTGTAGCAACAAAGGCAGAAAAGTCTCCTTTTGTCGAGATGAACAAACCGGGAGTATACAGCCACGCGTGCGACTCTCGCTGTGACGCTGCTCGTTAACCTGGCGACTGCGTTTCCTGGAGAAAATAGTCGCTCTGCCTCTCGCGCCGATAGCTCGCACTGGCGTAGCGAATCAAAAAGGTGAGCGCGACGCGTGCTTTTTTAACGAGAGGCGCACGCTGCAGCGTTGAGATAAACCGTGAAAAATGTAGCCAAACGCGATGATGCGGCTGCGCGAGTTTGTTGCGAGGGGTGACAGCGAGTGATGCGATTGATTACGATAAGTACGATTTTATTGGTTTGTAGAAAAGTAAATTGATAGGTAGTGAGCGAAAATGTATGTTCGTTGAGCGCAGATTGATCGGTACGACGTAAATATAGTGTCGATTTACGTTTGAATTAAAGTCACTTAATTGTTGCTTTGGATCCAGAAAATACTGGTTAGGTGCCTGTCAGAGGTCTGGTCTAAAATGTTGCGCATTGTTGAATAAGAGTTCTGCAAATGATATAAATAGATGAACATTTATCGATTCCTTCATGTTTAATTACCAAAATTATCAGCGTAACCGCATCTATCAAATGCTCATTCTACTGAAAATACACAACAAACCGCAGGTAATCAAAGCAATTGAAATTGCCAAATGAATAATACAGCATTTGGCTTTGAACTTATTTTACTTACTCAACTTCACCGATTAACTAATCCTTAATTAGTTGCTACTGGGGAAGAATAAATCTTCTGTTATCTCGATTCGGTTAAATTAACGGTCGTCTTTGTATAATTGGTTCACCTCGAGAATTCAGGTGTATTGTACTTTGTTAACAAAACAATCTGTTATCAAGGGTTTCTCATTAATTCGGTAAAGCATTTAAGGAGATAAACTACTTTGGAAATGAAAATTTATTTTCAAATAATAAATAATATTTTGGAAAAATGTAAATTCTCACTTTCAGTTTTTGTTTAATATATGCAATCGAACATGGGTACAAATGTTTTATTGTTACTACATTCGTTAACCAACTTTTTATGTAAAAGACTGTTTTTCAATATCTGCTATTATTTTTACCTTCTTTTCAGAATAGATAACCCATCAGTATAACTAGCGTCCCAAAACTTATAACGCTAAGCTAAATCTGATGTAGGTATTATACAGGATATTCCAAAGATAGCAAGCACCACTAATAATTCTTGAGTATTGAATTTTCCAAAGATGACTTAACTAACAGTTGTTCTTAAAGTCAAATAACTTGAATGATGGTAAAATCTTGACTTCTGCATTATAAACCTTTTATGTAAATCCATCATTTCCATATGTCAAATAAAACAATAAACCAATTTGAAAAGGTATTTAGGTATTAATGTAGCGATACATTGCATATATGAATTTCAAAATGTAAATATACAGCTAACAACTATTCTATTTCATGTACTAAATTATTAGAACGTATACATTATCTACCTGCAAATTATTACTACTACTTTTATTTTATTGAATTTGCCAATTTCGTATTTTTACTGATTTTACACTGCCATAGATGTTATTCTTATGTATGGCAATTTGCTATTATTCACAAATAGTTTACGAGAAGTAAATAAGTTACAAAAGCAATTTCGCGAGATCAAGAAAAAAGACAAACCAAAATTTCCAACACATTACTTATTCCAACTTAATTAACAAAATTAACTAGATTAATAGTAATTTTTTTACAAATTGAAAATGTTGCAACTTTACTAATAGCAATTTTTCAAAAATCTCTAAAGTTTACTAACAGATTTTTCTAATCTCTTAGTAAAGAAGGGCAGATGCACACGTTTGCGAATTACATATCTATAATGATACAATTATTCCCACTAATTAACAACTAACTTTTCTCAATACCTCAGCAAATTAAATAATTTTACAAGCTCAAATGCAAGTAGAATATTCAGAGTGCACCTATTGTTCACACAAAGATCGCCCGAATTTACCATACTATTGGCAATGCAGTTGGATCGTACCCTGCACTCTGGGTTATCTGCGGCTTTCCTCATTGCGTAGGGCGTCACTCGCTTTTTCCACGCACACAGCTTTGTAGCTGTTGCGGAGGGCCGTACGTATTGGTGTTAGTGGAAACAAATGAATTTTGGAAAATGTTCTCGTTCTCCGTTTCGAAATCCACTGTTATTTGGTTTTCGACTATTTCGATTTCGTTCTGCTCTGGCTTTTTCTCTTTTTTATCGGCAGTATTACAATTTTTTTCTTTCTCTTTTGTGATTCGTTGTTGGCATACCTTTTTTTATTTTGTTTTAGTAGAAATAGTCACTTTACACCTCCAGCAGTTTAGTTTAAAAATTGCTGAATCACAACAGCTACATTGTTTTTTATTCTCTATTTATTTGTTTTTGTCATACTAACAGTTACAAAGTAATATTTATATATTTATTTGTTTGTAAGCTATAGTTAATTTAGTGTTACGTTTTTCATTACGACCCTCAATTTAATTAGTTTATTTAATTATTTTTACAATTGTTTTTTAAATGTGCTTCACTGTATAACCATTTAAAAAAATGATACCACTCGACGCAACAATAGTATACATATTTTTAAACATTTCTCAAACCCTTTCCCTTAAAACGATCCTACATACAAACCCATAATGTCACTAAAGAATGCATTCCCAGATATTTCCTCGCAATCTACCGTCGCATCATCCTCCCTCGCAAACTCACCGCGACTTCCGCATAATTCGGCGAATACCCCGGAGTCTCAAGCGGCGTCGTGAAAAATAAGTACGAGAATAAATTCCCAACCAGCTTTCTCACTCTCGCTGGGCCGAAAATATGGGTCGAAAATATTCGAGCGCCGCCGAGGCCGCTCGAAAAATATATAAAAGCCTCTCGGGCGCGAATCATTTACGAGCGCCGGCGTCACAAGCACACGCCGGGACTTGAGGCAGCCACGCGGTAGATACAGCCGCGAAGCCAGCCGAGCGCGAGCCCTGCAATATTCGCGCCCCGGCTGTATTTATCGCGCTGCAGGTATTGCGGTTAGAGATAATACCGGGGGCGCGCCGAGCGAATTAAAAATGATATTTTAGTTGTAAATCAGGCCGAATTATTTATCGCACGAGCTGGCGCTAATTAAGGGCCCCGGCGAGTTTTCGGAGGTGGGGAGCGCAGCGAAGCTCTGACAGTTTTTGAGTTTATCGCGCTGCAGCGGAATTGTGAGGACGAACTAAATTTAAACTTTTGGGACGTTGTGGGAGTGCGTTGTTGGGGTTGTGTTTTGATGTTAGTTGGACAACTGTTTGATAATAGCCGCGAGGTATTAATGATTGTAGATGGAATTTTGATGTGACTGATTTTTAGTATGGTTTTAATAATCGTTCTTGAAGTAAGTTTTTTTTAGACACTTTAGTTCATTATTTTAATTTAGATTACAAGTTTGTTTAATATCGAAAAAACTCAATTAAAGCGCTTTCATTGCATTTTTTAATCATTCTAAACTCATATTACTCTATGAAAATTTATTTTAAATTCAAAAATCTTGCCAATTTATTTCATTACTAATAAAAATATAGTACGCAAATAGAAATACATGTTATACAGATATACGGCAGTGGTAATTAAAAAGTTAAATCCAAATAAAATATAAATAATTAAATATGAATGGAAACTTACAGTTTAAACTAAAATTGTACATTTTCAAATTAAAAAACTTTAATTTACAAAAAAAAAAATATATAATTTGCAATGTTTTAAAAAGTTTTAAAACTGCCTGCTGTAACACTCTTCTATTTCTTGTTCCCTTCTATAAAAATCTATTTAAAAAGTTTTTCCATAATTCTATTTTACACTTTGAATTTCTAAAAAAATTCCAGTTTTATAATGAAGCCCGACTCCCACTTAACAACGAAATCAGTAAAACATACGTATTCTAATTGATTCTAAAAATCCCACAAAAAAGTATCCACCCTTTTCCCACTCCAGCACAATCCGCTAAAAACAACCCAAAAACTCCACCGAATCTCATTACTCCCGAAAAAAGAGCGATTCTCCGCGGACGCTCTCAGCCGTGCCCCAAAAGCCCTTTCCTCAGCCCGCCGCGAATTCCCTCGAAAATAATTACAAACGCAAAGTCGCGCCTTGTCACTCTCTCAAATTAAACAACTCCAGCATTCAGCCGTCGTACATTCGTTAAGGTCCAGAAAACAATTACACGAGAGAGAGAAAGAGAGACAGACTCGCCGAGAAGAACGAATCCTTCGTCATTTCCCCGGGCGCTTTGAATTGCTAATGCGCGGAACGGGCAAAAAGAGAGGGGGGGAGGAGGGGGTGGTAAGCCCGTGGGCGGCGGCCGATGCAAATCTTTGCGGGCGGCCGCGGGGATACAACGCACGAGGCGCGCATTATGCAAACGCGCGCCACGCGCGAAAAGTAGGCCGGCAGCGGCTTTTAATCGGCTGATGCGAGAGACTTGATCAAAAGTTCCGCCGAGCTGAAAGTCGCTGTGCCACTGCGGGAAATCGCTCGTGGCCCATTATCGCGGTAATTGCGAAACTTTAAATTCCCCGTGAAATCTCGTGCGCGCGCGAGTTCAGCGCTAATTAATGGGCCAGGACTGTTTGGGACTGGGTTATATTGGCTGTATTGAGGGAGATGCGGCTGTTATGAGCGGCTGATCAAGTGGAATAGCTTGAGGCTTGTTGGAGCGAAGGATGCGGATTTGGTCTGTGGGAATGATTGTACGTGAGTTGGAGATGGGTTCGTGCTTGATTGGTGTTTGCAGGATTTGGATTGTTCGGGGAAAGGTTATAGTGCAGGATAATTAAGGAGTGTTTTTCAAAATAATATTATTTAAGGGGACACCGGAACCGGCGGGCGAGACTTGTTTAACCGACAATAGTTTTTCAAAGTTTTCTATTATACAACTTAATAGATTTTTCTCAAATTTTGTAAAAAAGCTCAAAACTCATAAAGTAAGCGCACTCATGTATTATTTTTAATATTATGAGTAGCAGTATTATTTTATGTGAAGAAAAAAATGACAAATAATTAAATAACGCTCTAATAGGATTTGTAAAAACAGAAAGAAAGAACAGAAGTGTAAAGCAATATTTTTTGTTTAATCCAATTTTTTGACTTGTCCATACCTGAGCGCGTTCCTTGTATGTGCTTAGCACCATTTCTCAAAGTTTCATCTTAATTCGTTATGTCATATAGTAAAAAACTTATAAAAACTATTGTCGGTAAAGCAGATCACCCCCACCGGTTCCGGCGTCCTCTTAAAGTGCTTTATTTAGTCATTATTGAATAAACATTAAGAGAAAGAAAGTGTCCTGAAACAACGCTTTTATTATTATATATCTGGATTTTTGTTATTACAGTTGTCAATGCGCAATTCATGTCTCATAAAAACTTTACCGCCAATCTATCAATCACCAAGCGGAACAATGCACCTTTTTCACGGGAAAAAAGTGCATCATTTTCAGTTCGCAGTCGCCGCCCGGGAGAATCCGTTGAAACATAACGAAATTTTTACGAGCCACGTCACTATTTCGCGAATCGGAAAATACGGCCGCCAGCATTGATTTGTATAACAGCGATCGTTTATCAACGAGCTACGGGCAGGACAAAAAAAAGTTTTTTGCGGTCAAAAACAAACCTCCTTCGTGCAGACGGGTGCGGGCGCGTCCTTTTATTTACGAGGCTCCAATCTGTTGGGCAATATTTATTGGTTGCTGTGCAGGTAAACAGGAAAACAGTTTCATAACTTTATTTTTTAATAAAGCAAGAACTCAAACAGCGATAAAAACTCCGTTTACTCGGCGCTGAAAAGTATCTTCCGCGCGCGTGTGTTGGAGAAGATCGTATCTTTCTCGACGGTTTTATCAAAATATTTTGAAATTAGGATATGGATTATGTTAGTCATTGTGATATAAATTTATAGACTTTGTGTAAACTGAGGACCATAAATTTTGCGATAAAACTATGCATTTTTAATATTCATAAATTCATAAAACCGTTCTAAAGAATATGAAAAATTTCTGTGTAAAAATAGTTTAAATAAAAAAATGTTTGTAAATATATTACTTTTATCTTAATAATTTCAATCATTGCAAATAAAAATACCCAGTTATTACTAATTACAAATCGCAACCACATCACCGAGGGTTCAATGAAACAACATTTTAATATTTTTTTTAAATTTTCATTTATTTTAACATTTAAAGAAACAAAATAAAACAGTTATAAAAATAAAAAATATATATTTTTGTTCATTTTATATAGCTTAAAATAAAAAAATAAAATTTTAAAGTTAAAACGATTTGATTTCTCAATCATCTACACGATTAATATTTTTATTTTATTTATATCTGCCCCGGAAATTTATAAATTTATGCCTGAAAATTATTGTATGTATTAACAACAGAATATCAAATATTACTTAATACTAATATTAAGTAGTTCATTATGTATAATTGAACTTCGATCTTTGCATGCAATCCAAGGATTAATAAATTACACTTTTAATAATGTTCTTTGCTGTGTATTTATAAAAAAATAAGTTTTTTTATATATATGATTTATGGCTTATATTTGAACTTCTACCAATTTCAGTCAGATTGTTAACCCACAATTTGGTACTTTTAACACTCCAGTTTAAATTATCGGATAATAGATTTAATAGAACAAATTGCAATTTGCTCGATTAGTTCCATTCATTTACGTAATTAATTTTTTTTCTTCATGTTTTTGATCTTAAGATTAAATAATGAGTTTTTGATCTTATGATTAAATCAATAAGTGTAATTAAAATATGTTAAATTTTTTTTTTTAACCTAATTTCAGATTACGCCGCTTATGAGTGAATAATTATTTATGGTCTTGTAAATTGTATTAAAACTCATAACATAAAAAGTTTCAGGAACATACGTGAAATTTAAATAGCACCCATTTTGCCATGTTTGCCATTGTATATATGTGCTTAAGTTTTCCTTATAATTATTAAAATAAGATTATTTAATTTTAATTAATTAAAAAAAGGTTTTTATAAAACTTCATCAAGTGAAACAAATGGAGCTGTTAAATAAAACGATTCGTATCGCGCCATCACCTAATTGCACAATCCAAAATTCCACATTTTTCACCCCAATCAGAGCTTTTTCGAAAAAAGCAGAGATACAGACACTGCTAAGCAAAGCAGCGCTAAATTAAAGGAAAAAAAGAGCGAAAAGAAAAGAAGAAAAAGAAGGTAAAAAAGAAAAGCGGAAGCTCCGCTCGACTACAATCAATTCCATAGCTCAGCCTCTTCGAGATGCAAATCCCTCCTTGCCTTTGATCGTCGCTACAGCAGTAGGAGCAGCAGCTCCGCTCCTCCTTCACCTTTTCTCCGGGAACATAGTTTGTTTCCTACTTTACGGCGTAATCTATGAACTTCGCAGCGCGCCCGCGCGCCCAGCTTAGTCCGCGCGAGGGCACAAAGTATGTTTCTCCGTAACGCTGCATTAACCTACTCCCCTCCCGTACGAGCCGGGGCTAGCAGACTGGCAAGAAAGTACGTAAATCTACTTACCAACTTTGTGTATTTTTAATAATTTTAAGCGGGAGCCGAGCGCTATTCTTGGGCACGGGATGATAATAAAAACGACTCGAGCTACTTCTCGACTTTTTGTTATTCACGGAAGAGAGAGGGAGAGAGACATTGTTAACGCAGAGCATCAACTCTCTTTTTTTTCTGTTCTGGCGTTATTTACCCAGCTAGGTCTTGCTCGATCGAGAGCGGCGATTTCGTACTCTTTTTTTGCCTCGCCTCTCTCTCTCTCTCTTCTTTGTCGGAGGACGCGCGCGGCTTTTAGAGTGATTTACTTCTGGCTTCTATTAAGGAATTGCTTTTTCTTCAGAGGGACAACTTTTCTTTCAGCTAGTCGAATCGCTTGTGCGAGAATGTTGTAGAATTAGCGGTGTCGATGCTCCGCGCTGTTATGGCAATTAGTCATTGTTATAAACGAGGCGCTTGGAATGCCGAGCTTCGGTCATTAAGCGCTGTAATTTGATTGCCGAGCGCGCTAATGGAATCTAAATATCTCTGGTATCCGTGTGATCGATTCAATAATTCTCGATAAAATGCGAGGAAATTTTCATTTTAATACGAGATTATTTTATTTATAAAATAACTCTAACTATATTTCTATAAATAATAAGCCAGCCTCTCAGTCACAGCCAAATTCAGCCCAAATCATTTTCTATTCAGGAAAGCTCACGCTTATTACGGCGCAGAAGCAACCCTCGCATCCAGCTTCGAAACTTTCGAAACCGTACATCGACGCAATCCCATCGATTCACAATTCGAAATTCATGCCCCCGCGCTCGCTCGATCCCCAAGAGCCCCCGGCGCAAAATCACGGCGCTTAATCTTCCCAATACCAAAAGCTCCTTTAAAAGAAACTCGACAACTCGAAATCCCGCTTCGTTTTTCAGCTCTCTCCCGCCTCCTCTCTCCAACATCCCCGGCAAAAGAAGAGAAAAAAAATCAAAGAACAGCCCGCGCGTCACTCTTCTAAACAGATATCCTCCGAAATCTGCCCCCTTGATCCCCTCCCGTATATACGCACGTCAATCCGGCATTGCGCTCGTTACTCAGAAGGACATACAAAACCGTAATCGAGAAAAGGGAGGAAAAAGGGCAGGATCGTTGCGCGGCTGATCGAGGCGTCGGAACGATCCAGGATGGAATTCCATCGCGAGGATAAAGCGCGAGGCAGGCTACGAGATATATACGCTGGGAGGGAGGAGGATAGATATAAATAGATAGGATAGAGGGAGACGAGCACGCGAAGTGGGTGTGTGCGCGCGGAGGATGGCGCAGTGGTCAGAGGCAGCTTTTGGCAGAGCTCGTGACGCGACGGCTACGCTCGGCTATGCTTGGTATCGCGATGCTGCTCGACGGCTATCTCGGCCGTGGAAATTTTGAGTGTTTTATGATGCGAATGATGACGGCGATGAGTGGCGTGTTGACTCGGCGATCGTTTTTTTTTTTTTTCTCTATGCT
>JAPYZA010007121.1:0-15377 GCA_030522685.1 Eupelmus azureus
ATTCTCTCATCGCTCGCAGATGTATCTTCTGGCAGTCTCTTAACCAGAAATTTATCGAACCTCTCCGTAGCTTCGTGCACCTGCCTGATGATCCTGCGCTGCTGGTCTAGCAACGATTCCACTTCCATCAGGATAACCGGCTCACTAAGGCTTAGATCTTCTAATTCCAGGTCCACATCCTCTAATTCTTTCCAGAGCTGAACTTTCTTTTCTACTTCAAGTGTTTGGTCTTTCGACAAGCCAGGATGAGAATCTGCGATAGGGTTGATTGATGTTGCCGACTTGTTAATCTGAGATCTGCTTTCGTCCTGTATCAAAATTGGCCGACTTGCTTCCTCATTGCCGGCTGCTGGAGTATCCTTTTCGGGGATATCGTCGGGACTGGTGGATTTCTCCCGTGTGCCGTAACAATACTCGTAAGTAGCTATGTTTTCGGGATGATCGTTGTTAGCCTGACGCGTCGATGAGAAGTCTGGCTGGATGTCGATGATCTTCGAGGTCTGTACGGAAAAATCGCCCTTAATGCTGATCGTCGGGCCCTTTTGCACGTGCAGCTTTTCCGGTCTCTCCTGTTCGATTCTAGGTTGCGCGACGTTTTTCTCGTTGTCGGCAAACTTTGTGGATTTATCTTTTTCAGGGATTATTTGGATGACCTCGGTTTTACGAGATTTGCACAGCAGGCAGTCATCGATCGGTTTTGCCGGTTCTGCCAGAATTTTTGTACTTTTGTAAGTTCGGATCGACGGCTTCGCTGGCTTGGTTAGCGTAAATTTGGATTTCAGATTTTCTTTGTTCAGGATTGTACTGGGTCCTGGGTCATAGTAGCCTTTTTCAAATGTGGACGCCACGACGTTGCGCACGTAGATTCTGTCATCTTCCATTCTTTTCGCGTCGAATCTTTGAATAGGAAAATATGTACAATGTAAATAATCGTTTATTGACTTTTGGAGGTACTTGTTGGATACTTCACTTACATATCTACGCCTATGTCGTCATTGACCGTCGCGTCGTAAGCCATTTGTGATATTTGCTTTTCCGCGTCCTCCGCGAGCTTTTCGGCGTTTTCTAGCAAGTTTAGCGTCTCCGGGCTAAGACATAGTCGTCTTTTAGGCATAGGTAGATCATCCTGTATTTCTGACTGTAATTAATTTTTGAATTATAAATTATATTTACTACAATTTTTCAAATCGATAGATAAATTCATTATTAAAAATAAGAAAAACTAATGTAAGCTATAAAGCGAATTTTACTTTTTATATTTTAATAATTTAAATTTAAGTGTAAATTTTTTAATTGCATGCTACCGATATAAAAAAATAATAGTTTTTACTGTGCCAATTTATTCCAAGCAAAATCCACCTATTAACGTTAGTAAAAAAAGGATTAGAAATCATTAAGTCAATATGATTTATGAAGCATAATATAAAAAATATGAGGATCATAAAATAATCTAGCTAAAAAAGTAAATGATTTTTTATTAAATATGAGAAATTCACTTTGAGCGTGCAAAGATCATTAAACGTTACTACTCTCTGATTATTTGTGTAATCAGAAGTGGGCAGTATTTCAAATGCAATATTTGATAATGCGTATTTAAATTCTTGTGTTGTATAAAATATCTTTAAACTAGAGTGTTTTAAATACAGGGTCACAAAAATAGTATTTTAGATACTGTTTATGCAATTTATATGATTAATTAAATTTACTAATCGTTCAGAGTGTGATTTAATATTATTATATAGCTAAATTAATATTATTATATATAATATTTAATATTATTATATAATTAAATAATTGACTATTATTGTCCTGTTTTGTTGTTAAAATAAGTAAAAATTATAATCGATCCGTCGGGGGTCAAATAATTTGGAAAGAATTGAAAACTCCAAATTCGTTTAATTTTGAGCAACGGTTTATCAGCTTGGTGCGCCGACCTCTTCAGGCTCTTAAATTTTTTTAAACGTTAACAAATGCTAACTTGTCGAAAACATTAATTAATAGCATGTGATAACACACTACTAGGATTAAATATTAATGCATCGTCGAGCAGCTGTATACTGTATAATTGCTGTTTTTTATCTAATCATAAACATTTTAACATCATTATGGAGAGGTTGGAATTTTCTTTAATGTGCTGACTTTTAGAAATTATTTAAGAATTTATAATTTAAAATATGTTCATAGACTTTTAAATGATACTGTGCTTGATATTATGTTTAATTATTCTTGTTCTTTCTTAGATAATATTTTAGAATAATTTTTAAAATATATTGTATTATATCACAACATTTTTTGGTAAATTTTATAATTAAAAAAAGAATTCAATTTTTATATTATACCAAGTAATCTGCAACGCTTTTTAAACTTGTTCTTGCCGAAGTTTCTGGCTGCAATGGAATCCATGTGACAGCAGGAATTTTTTCTTCCCTTTGTTTTTTACTTTTCATTTTAAAGTATCTTGCACTTTCAATGTCCTGATTATCATCGGTTCTGAAAGTATATTAAATCAAACATTTTCGTTACTAAGAATTTGTGAAAACAGACAAAAAAATAATATTTTTAGTACAAATTATTATTAGTATTATTTTACATAATCAAGTGAAATTTTTCGAAATTTATGAATTATTATAATACAGATATTAATTTTTGTAAAACAGAATAATAAATAACGGTGGTCATAGCAAATATAAGTAAGAAACCCTAATTAAGTTTTAGAATCATTTGTAATGTCGTCTAACAAAAAGAATAAACTATCTGTCCCGGATCTATATATAATAGTTCCAATGATTACAAATGATTTATATAAAATCTTCAAAAGATTTCAGTAATGTCGACTAACGTAAATTCGGATGATATTTCATTACAGACATCTATGTTATGTAACTATCACATTTTTTATGTTATTATGCAAAATGTCTGCTTGTTTTTGTAAATCTGCATTCATTCGCAACGGTAGCTCAAACAAAATAAATACATCTGACGTAAATAAAACATATCCTCCCGATAAATCAATCCACATTTTTCAAATTCTCAGACTTCAAACACCCACCCAAAAAATCCCCATCTCAAACCCCCACCCCCCAAAAAACCACCACTCGCTCCTTCCCAAAAACCCCCCAACCCACCCAAACCCACAACTAACAACCAAAAACGAAAAACGAACCGGCAACGTTCGAAAACGACGCGACCATCAGCTCGCTGTCACGTGCGGGCTCTATACACCATCTCGCGCTGCTGCAGCAGCGAGTTTCAGCTGTACGCTTGGCCGAGGAGGGGGCGGAATCCCCACATCTGCAGGCACACGTCACCGGGCGCAGCTTGTGTGTCTGTGAGGCCAGCACGCCTGGCTCCCGCCGGACGCTATTGATCCCTTTAAAGCGAATGAGCCGGTAGGTAGCTTCCGCCTCTGCTGTGTTTACGTTTGGGGACGCGGCGTGGCTGTAGCGTGAGCTGAGGTGGTATTTTTTATTAAGGGGGTTGGTGGGATTTGGGTGATGGGATGGTTTTTTTTGGTTTTTGTTGATTGGGTTGAGGTGGCGGGGTGTTTGTTTCGGTGGGCGGTAAGTGGGATAAGAGAGTTTTTTGCGAAGTT
This sequence comes from Eupelmus azureus, assembly GCA_030522685.1. Taxonomy (NCBI): domain Eukaryota; kingdom Metazoa; phylum Arthropoda; class Insecta; order Hymenoptera; family Eupelmidae; genus Eupelmus; species Eupelmus azureus. The sequence goes on from JAPYZA010007121.1 coordinate 3,593, forward strand.
CGGGTTTGTTTGGGAACGGGATTAGTTTGATTAATGCTGAGAAATTTCGAAAGCTTTTTTTAGGGGATAATCTGTAGAATGATAATATTTTTATCGCTTTTGTTATGAAATTAATGAGAAGTTTATTCATCCACGTGTTCTTGTAAATTAAAACGTGCTCGGATTTAGATAAATAGTAGTATTACGCAATGCAAAAGAATTATAACACTTTTGATCGTTTATATAGATATTGTGAAAGTGTGATTAATCTCGATTTAAACAAGCTACTCTTTTAATCACGTAAAATCAACGGAAATTAAAATCTACAACATTTTATAATGTATAAGATAAAAATGACTGAACCGAACAAACTATTATCTTATTTTAAAAGCTTCAAGCATCGCTTTAAAAATAATAAATCTGTAAAAAATCACTAAACATCTTCAAATTTTCAAGAAAATTAAAACAGACCAATTCACAACCACTCAGAAATAATACACAAAAAAAGAGCCCAAACGTCTATCACCAAATTTTCATCAAAACCTCACCCACGATATTAAACTCCCCAAAACTAAGTCATTCGAAATTCCCAGCGCCAGATAAAAACATCCCTCTGAAAGCCGCAGCGTCAGACACATCCTGGTCCAAACAAAAAGCACGTCGGCATTCAATGGCAACGCCGGCGTGCGAGCTGGCGCAAAAAAAAAGCGCGCCGTCAGCGGAAGTTCGATAACGCGGCGACGTATATATATAACCGCGCGCTCGCGCACACATGTATGGAGCTTGCAAGCTCGTCTGGACCCTTGGCCGGATCAATATCCGCGAGCCGAGCAGCCCAGACCCAGATGAGCGCTGGCATTGATTTTCAAATTCCGCGCGGGGCTGCAGCTCTCTCTCGTTTCCTTCGAGAGAAGCTGGCCATTGGAATGAGATGAATTTTTTTTTTCGTGAATGGGGGATATTGGATTATTGAGGCAAGGGTAAATTGTAGAATTGACGGAGGGTTGGGTGAGATTGAGCGGTTTGTCTTGTAATGTTTATGAACGGGTGCGTTGGATGCGTCGTTGGTTCTATGTTCGTATGGCAATTTTTACTCTTTATTGATTGCTTCTTTGATTTAGAGTATGGAGGATTGGTTTCATCGCGTGTATGATCTGAAATTAGATTGTTTTAATTGATTTTGAGTGTAATGACTGTGTATATTTAAGTGAGCGTGTAATGACTGATTGGACTGGGGGAATCGAGAATAGGGGCACTATAATGATTGGAGTCGATTTTATACTCGCAATTAATTATATTAAAACTAGTTTATATGAAAGTCTCATTTTATTCTTCTCATTTAAAAATTTTTAAAGGATTTTTCTGTAACATGTATACGCCGATTCGCAACTTTTTAACAAGCTTTAATAATATTTGGCTGATCGTGAAAGAAAGGCTTTCAAAGTTTGGATTGAAAGTGATATAAGCAAACGTAATATTTATGTTATGTGGTGGGATAAAAAAAAGTAGATCAGCAGAGTCTTCCTTCCTTGTATAAAAACGTATATACTTTTAATTCAGATTTGTAAATGGAATAAAATAAAATTTTTATTTAAACATCTACTGCATAGATAGTACTTAAACGTATTTTATTCTCAAATAGTGTCAATGTAAACACTAAAGATATAAATATAAAAATAAATGTTAAATAATGAAATAAAATTCATTCTTTTAAACCTCATAATTATAGTTTCCAATATTTAGAAAAATAGTTTTTTTACAGTATTTAAATAGTGAAATAAGTAAAGGTTGAGAATAGGATTAGGGCTTGATAGAAAAAAATAAAAAAACAAGTCAACGATTGTTACACATCAACACATATATTTTGTTTTTGCAGTTTGCATACATACGATAAACAGTACAGTGTAACGCGTTTCTCAAAGTATGGTACACTAGAAAATCGTATTATTCGCTACTACAGACGCTATTTAACTTACGTGTTTTCTTCACTTTTATGACCATATTTATTGCGCTCGTACAAGAATCATAGAAAACAAATCGGGTCGTACAAAAGTAGGGAATGACTGTTTTTTCCTCTTTCGCCATTTATTTTTCCTCATAATCGAGTTTTTTCATTTCGTTTTTATTTTTTTATATCTCGGGAAGACGTGCCTACTTTGTACGCGCTACGGCCAGAAAAAATGCGACTTTGCATCGGCTTTCAAAATTTAATTCCATTATTTTATTTTTTTCATTTTTTTGCATTTTACTTCTTTGAAATTCTTTCAATGAATTTTTACACGGCGAATAAAAAACGAACAAGTCAACGGATTCTCGTTATTAAGTAACAAAGAATACAGCTTTTCTGAGTGTATGTGTGTAGAAAGACGCTTAAAGGCGAAATTCCAAACGATAAGAACTGCGCAAACCTGCTGCGAGTCTCACATTTTTCCTGACTTACACGATCGGTTGGGCGAGTATACTAACATTCAATTAATAACTACTTCATCCTTGCTTCTTTTATCATTATTTTGTTTTTTTTTTTATTTTTTTATTTTAATTATTATTCTTTAATAATCTTTCTTTTATTCTTGTCCAAGTAAAGATGACAATTCTTTTTTATTCAGTGTGAAAAAATGAACTTTCAAAGTTTTCACTCTTCTGCACTCGAATCATCTCTCTCCACGAATCAATGATCGCGCGTATCTTTATTTTTTAATTCAAGAATTGACGCGCATCTCATCTCACATACTTTCGCAATTTCAAACACTCTTACTGATACGTTTAGTAAATTAGAGTTTCGACCATCGAATTGCATGCACAAAAGTTACCTTTTTTTACACGTAGTGATAGAAGAGAAGAAAAACAAGTGTTATAACTATTGTTCGGACAAAAGTAAAAAAGAAAAAAAACAAAATGAGAAACCGATTTTCACAGCTTATTGGCATTGGGTAGGAACTACCAGAACGTTGAGAAAAAGCTACTGGATCGTATATTGACTCGAGTTGACTCTTTTTTCCATCGACGTTTTATCCAGAATGTGCATAAATAATGTGCATAACGAGTCGGCGTGTTACAATCGATTCGACGGAGGAAGAAAATAACGAAAAAAAGGCGCATTAATGGAGAAGTTGTCGCAAGCACTCAGGCACGTCCGTGGCTTAAAAATTTGAAAACGTCGCGATAAGGACAATTTTCGACAATTTTGAAAGGCCGCTTTGCGGACACTTTCGATAGGGACGTTACGGAGCTGGCAACAACTTCTTCGCTAATTGACATGCGCGCTTTCATACAATTCTCTGTTTTAGACGCATGTCAATTTTCTTTCTTTTCATCTTTGTACAAATATTTATATTTACATATACAAAAAGACTTATGCGTCCAGGGCGCGATTAGTTTTCGCTGATACATCGATTATTACAAAAAACGAAAAATTGAACGAAAATTATTAGAATACAAAGAAAATGGTGCCCTGGAAGCGAGAGCGAAACACACGATTTCCCCATTTTAAAAAACTTTTCAGACATAGCGAGTGTGTGGTTCCTATATGTCGGGCAATGCTTTTTTCATCGGGTAAATGAAAAACCAAAAAGCCCTCACTTAAAGTCTAGCGTTAAACTAAAGTGTGAACAAGTTCTCTTCTTTTACTTTGTGACATAGCCGAACGAAGATACATATTTTTATCCGTTCTTTTATTTTATTCAGCCAGTCGACATCGACAAAAATTTCACAGAACAATTTTGCATAGTCTCTTTATCTCTCGTTGGAAACATTTGACTTTTTTCATCTAACAGTCCATTTTTTTTACAGAGCATTCCATACCGAATGGTTTTTAACTGCGAAATATACATTTGTTCTCGTTTCTGTTTTTTTTTCTTTTTTATGTATTTTTCATTGGAGAAATGAAAAAGCGGAAAGCCCTCACTTTAAAGTCTAGCGTTAAACTGAAAATGAAGACAAGTTTATCCTCTGTTATTCACATTCTTTAAGTTCACTTCGTCGAATAAAGATTGTTTTACGAACTTATTTCAAACCCGTCGACATCGACAAATTTGCGGAACGATTCTGCGTAGTCTCTTTCTCGTTGGTGTATTTTAAAAGTAGATTTAATTTACTTTATTTTTTATTTTTTAACTTTTTGACAATGCCATTCACTAAGTTATATGTAAAAAAATGGGGGCGGGGCGTAATGAAATAAAACGAAACGAGATACAAAGCAATGCGTGTACGTCATCACTACCTCGGCTAAAAAATTGCGTAGTCCGAGGGTGTTCGTTTTATGATTTGTGCATAAAATGTAAAGAACATAATTTAATGGAAAACACAATATAAGATTCTTTTTGTACATTAAAAGATGCTTACTTCGCAATCATACGATTTCTTCTTTTTTTTATAATAATATTAATGATAATAATATATAATGTAATATGTACACATATACATAATGTACAGAAATCCCAAGAACGCTGGGTTAAAATGTCCGTCATGTTTAATTATATAATACAAGGGAGGCAAAGTATAGAAAGGGGAAAAAGTAATAAATGAAAAAATCTTAAGAGATTAAAAGCGTTCGATTAATCGATATTCGAACAACGCAACGAAAGACGGTGACATTTTAAACATGCATTAAAGCAATTGTATTAAAATATCATTAAAAAAAAATAAAAATAAAAAAGTAGAACAATGTAATAATAAAAATAGCAAAGTTTTTTGAGTCGCATCTGCGTCTTCGTAGAAATCTAAGAAGTTTACGCATTACAAATACACAATGAAGATAAAGGCGATCGAGCCTAAGTACAAACCCAAAATTGGGCACAAATCCTCGTTTTGTCGTTTCATAACAGATTCTAGCGACTTTCACGCGAATCTTCGTTCCCTCCTCACTTTCTTCTTCTTCTATCTTTTTTTTATTGTAAAATTTTCTTATTTTCTGCGTTTTATATATCTCATCACTCCTTTAGCATCCTTTCAGGACTCGTTACATATTTACAGAAACCGGTGCCAGTCGCCGAGTTTGCCAAAGACTTCTGCTCAAGACCGACAATCGCTCCTTCGAGAAACAAAACGAAAAAAAAAAAATTAACCCCATGGTTTTTACCAGCGCAAAATAATGTACAGTTCGACGACGTCGTCCAGCCGCTAAACTTCTCCCACGTGACGTCGTCGTCTTATCTATCGGCGCCTGACGGTCGCCGATCACAAATAGGAAAAAAGATGAAAAAAAAAAACAAGAGTTCTCGCAAAACAACGTTATCTCATCACAGCGCATCACGTAAAGCCACATATCAACGTCTTCGGCCTTAACAAAGGGTCGGCTTTGCCCGCCGACCAGCCTTCCCCGTAACACGTCGCCTTCCAATAATTACTTTTTATTATTGATTCAATTTGTTTGCTTTTTTATCCGCGTGTTTTTGTTTAATTTTTAGCAAAGAGAAACAACTTGCTGACGAGCCTTCACGGCGTTGTTCGCCAAACAAGAAGTAGCAGCGCCGTCGACAAAATCGAGCGTCGTTTCCCGTTTTATGACGTCGAGCATATTAAACTCCTCAGTCGTCGGGTGCGACGTCAGACAAAAGTGTGAGCCTTGGTACCAAACGTGCCTTGCCTCGGCACGGTCCCTTAAGTCTCGCGTTCCTTCTTCACCTTGAGGTCCCTACTCGCGGTGTCCTCGCCCAAAATCGTGGCAATCTCGCCCTGCATGAAGGCCCAGGGCACCGAACTATTGGCCAATGGGCACTTCTCGCCGCTCGGGCAATATACCTAATGAACAAAAAAAAACATTCGGATTTATTAAAACTGTATTATAATTCTTGATATAGAAAGATTTTCGTTCTTTAATTAAAACAAGACAAATGCTATTAACTCTTGTTTTATTAAGTTAATGGAACGTAACATATATAAATCGGATTCTAAATCCATTATATTTAATAAACTGCTTTAAACTTCAAATTATCTAATTCATACAGAGAACATTTGATATTTTTAACTACATAAATGCAATAAAGCATCGATAATTAGTAAAAAATCAAGCGGACTACACATATAAAAATTAAAACGATCAATTTTCTCGGCATAAAATACTGAGAGCAAATTACTTCGATTAGCATTAATTTACCGAACTATGCTTACTCGATCTCGAAAAAGAAATAATAAAAATAAAGATATCGTTTTCATTCAATTGTCGACTCATTTAAAACAGCAATTTTTAAATTATAATTATTCTTTCTCAAAAATAAATCAAATTGCATGATAAAAAGATGAAAACGTCAATTAACTGCTTTTTCATTTATACCATCAACAAAAATATACTCAATGACCTAATAACAATCAAACCAAATTGACGTACGAACGCCACAAAAAAATAATTTCGTACGACCAAAAAACATAAACCACAACGATTAAGCAAGAGTCTTGAAGAGAGTGCGTTGTCGTACATTACTGACCTCCGAGCCGGCGCCCTGGCGCTTAATGCTGTCCCGGCTGCAGGGGAAGCAGAACTTGTGGTGGGGCACGCTCGGGCACTGGACGAAGTGGGTGTCCTCCAGGCGTTCCTGGCAGAGGGTGCACTTTAGTGTGGGCGCAGCAACTGGTTCTGCGCCAGCTGACTGGGCCACTGCGCCCTCGCTTGACGTCGTCACCGTCGTCGAAGATACATGACGTGATCCGCTCGACCTCCTGCCTGATGAGCCTGTAGAAAGAAAAAGATAGAGTGTTAGAAGTTGTGTGATTTGGTTATTGGAGATATTTGTTTTTAGTAAACTCGGTATTCGGAAGCGATAATAGAAGACTGTAGTAATATTTGTTTGGTTTAAATTTGTTTAAACAATACAAGAGTATTGTATCTAAAATTTTAGTAAACAGTACCAAGAAATTGTTAATTTCATTTAAAATCTATCTCTTCTACGAGTAATAGTAACAGTAAATAATAATTAAGTTATATAATTACCTGAGCTGTTGGGGCTGTGCTGCGAGCCTCTGGAGGCGCTGCGCTGCTGAGCATTTGGCGCGGTAGTCGGCGGACTTCGGCTGGTCGGGCTAGGATTGTTCGGTGGCTGGGGCACCGGTTCTGGTGATGTCAGGTTATCGGCGACCGACATCAATGCTGCCATCGGTGATGGCCCGCTGCCTGAGCCCTAAAACATAGCAAAATTTAATTTCAATTAGTAATTTTTCAAAAGGATCGGTAAACTTAATAGTACATTTATTTTTACGCTCGAATTTGAATTGCGTAAACAGTGTAAATTTGATTAGAGCTACAGCTGTCGATTGCGGAATATAAATTTTTAATATCGAGACCGATTAAAGCAGATAATTGTTAAGTATTCCTTATTTAAATAGATCGATACATCTTTCTCAATGAGTTTGCATTTATTGACGCATCGGCTGTTAGCTGATAAGCCTCAAATTAAAAGATTTAAAAATGATAATATTAGATTATTGTATAACAAATTTTCGAGAACTCCGATTGACGCATGTTTACAACAATGGCAATACGCTCGTCTTCCAATCCATTGAAGATCGATCGCGCGCAGGTATATACTCGGCTATCGGCGATTAGCCGCCGATCAATCACGCCCCGACGTCAAAAAGTAAGTCAAGCGCGAAAAATACAGCAGCAAAAATGATTTTACGTCATTCCGACGATAGCGCGCTCGTCTTTCCATTGACCGCTCCGTAATTTAACGAGCGATCCCCCGATAACCGCTGTTATCTCCTCGTGGTTCCAGAAAATTTTTTTTAATCCAGATCTATCGCGACTGCGCGGGTGTATATACAAAAGCGAGGCTCGACCAGCGAGAGGCTTTAATTGAGATTGCGCCGGGCGATTATCGATACGCGTTCTCGCAAAAATGGCATTTAAATTTTAAAATTACATTTTTACATTTCAAATGAGCCGCTGAATATTAACAGTTATACGGCCGAACCTGCAGATAAGCCAGCCGTTGAACCCACCTTCAAGAAAAAAAAGAAACAAGGAGAAACTCAATAATTACTGCCAAGCTTGACCGTCAAATTCGACATCGACAGTAGCCGTCAACCCTGCATTTTCCGTTGCTCGCAGAAAGTAAAACCCACGACTTCAAACTCTCCGACAACGAATCCTCGACATTTCTCTCTTAGCTTTTTCGCAGAAGCCGCTCTCAGCGATAATCTACACTCCCCGGCGATTTCGACTTCCGTTAATGGCCTCTTACTCCGCGTTCCTCGTGATTACGTAACGCGCTTGCGTTGCGGTCGGCGCTCTTATCTCCGCGCGCTGCGACTGGAAAGAGAAAGGAAAAACAGGAGAGGAGTCGTGTTATCGGGCGTCGCCGGGTCCGATAAGCCAGCGAGAGAGCGGATCGGGTTGCATCAGAAGCGCGATGCGTGGAGAGGCTATTGTTGTAACGGTTTTAAAGGCCTGAGGTTTTTTTTGTTGTGGGTTTCGTTGTGGGTGGTTTTTGTTTGGGTTATAGGTTTTTTTTTAGTTGGAGATTGTTTCAAATTTTTAGGGTGAGAGAAGCTGATGTGTAGGAACTTTTAACGAGGTTGGTGAATAGTAACAAACTGTATGGGCAAATTAGATAATTGACTATCGCGAATAATTAACCGCGCGAACGTCCTTTAACGGGTTTATTCACATCGTTATGTTCTCAACCTGCTCGTATACGTAAATGACATTGAGCGATAATCCCGGTAAATAAATAAACGTTACGTTTTACGCAAGCTGCAGCTCTATTTATAAACGCTTTACGACCATTTCAGCAACCTAAAAAACGCCTTCCAACAAAAAATTTAAAAAATTAATCTCCACAACAAAATATTCCTCTATTCAACAGCACTCCGCAACCCCCACACCTATATACATCTCCACAAAAAAACACCTCGTCTCCCATCACTCCCACATCCCCCAACCAAAAAAAAAAAAAATCGCGAATGACGAATGCCAGCCGCATTATCTCAGCGCGCCGAGTCACGGGAGAAACGTCGCGCTCTTTTTTCGCTCTTATCGCGTCGGCTGCGGCTGCGCGCTTTCTTATCGCCCGGCGCGAAACTCGGCGGAAAAGGCGTAAACATTGATAGTGCAGCGAGCGCGCGGGGGGCTCGGGAAGGGGGGTATTAAAAGCCTCGGATCGATCGGAGCCGAAATTATTTTTAATTGGCCAAAGGTCGAGCTCTACGGCCGCGCTCTCTGCGCTCTCTTTGTAAATAAAGGCGGCTGAGAGTCGAAGAGAGCGCGGGTGGGTATTTTCGGAGCGGAGTGGGTTATAATTAGCGGGTTTTATCGAGCGCGCGCGAGCGCGACGGGTAATAAATACGCGATCGCTCGGTGGAAAGTTTTCCGAGTTTTGCGCGGGTTTTAGGTGGGTGGGGATTGGTTTTGGAGGGGGCGGTGATGGTAGGGTTTTCTTATGGTTTTTGGTGGTTTGTTGTGTAGGGAAAAGGGTTATAATTGAACGATTGTGTTGTAGATTAGACTTTTTTTTCTAATTTTGGAAGAGCTGAAGTTTTAATGTTTGTAAGAGCCTTGAGATTACATTTTACACGTTTCCGCTATTTTTAAGCCATTTAAAATATGCAAAAATCTAACACGTGCGTCGGGGTGTATGACGTTTGTTTAGCGAGAGTATAAAAGCGTGTGTCGTAAAATACACTTTTTGCTTTTAGCACCGAAATAAAAACGAAGCTGAAGTTGATTAACTGTTTGTTCTATCTATTGAGAACATTGCTCACGATTATATTTAAATGTTAAACTATAGCCTTCGAGTGATTTTCAAGACAGATTTAGGCTTGCTCCGAACGCACACGAGGCCTTATCGCGTAATATGATAAATAAATACCACTTTTACGAGAGTACAACATTCAAATTAGTTAAATCATTCTTAAATAACAGCAAATACGTCTCTACTGCTCCAAAATTTACTTCCATATCCCCTCCCGTCCCTACCCCATTCGCAAACTCTCCTAACCACTTATAAAACCACAAAAGAAACGCACCTGATGATGGTTCGACTGCTGTCCCTCCTGAGTTGCCTCCTGGGCCGACGGCGGCGGAGGCGGGGGTGGACTAGTCCTGGGACGCAGTGGCGAGCCTCCGCCGTTCGTCGCCACGCTGGCAGGCGCCAGGGGAATTGACGGGCCCACATACGCACCTGTAAAACACAAAACATCAGTAATTGCTTTCTATACTTTGAAAAATGTGAAAAAGCCCGTGCTGGGTTAGATTAGACGCTTGGGAAGCCAGGTGAGTTATTGGAAATCGAGATAACGCGGCTCTTGTTTTCGAGTGTGACACTGGGTATAAATTGGTTTACAGACGATGTAATCTTCAGGTTTTTCTTGTTGATAAATAAGAGACGATGGCTTTCTTAGTTACGTAGCGATGGATCTTATCAGCGATACGACACGTGCGGGAGAGACTGTTTACGTTTTTTTTCCCGGTACCCGAGCGCCGACGGGCCGTCGGAAAAAATATGTTGATTCTTCGATCGAGCCGACGAAATACCCGCAATTACCATTGTGATCGTTCGATTCGCGCAAAAACTACAGCGTCTCTCGCATTCCTTTAATCACCAATTGTTTTTCAACATCCACGATGCCATCAACGTTTACATCCGCCTCGCAAACCTAGACAACCAACAAGGACACCCAGCTCTAAAACTCCTCACCGCATCTATAGCACCAGACCGCAAAATCAAATCCGTCGCTTCCCGCTACACACCGCATCGGCGAATTAAAACCCATAGCATCAAGCGGCGCGCAGACGGTGAGTCAGCCGCTCAGAAATAGACTTCCCTCGAAGGAAAAAAAAAAAACGTGTCGCACTATTCACTCTCACTCCGTCCGAGGCTTTGTTTACCGGCGGCGCATTCCGCACGCGCGGCACGGAAATTAAAGCCGAAAAAAGAAAAGGCCGGCCTAATCGGCGATGCTCGCCGCGCTGTTCCGCTCCTCGCGCGAGCCGGCTGAACGTTTTTACCTAAGCCTTAGGCGCCTCCTTGAATATCGACGAGCTAGAAAGCATGCGAGAGTGGTTGTGCAAGCCGACCTTTCGTGGTTATCTGGGTACGGGTGTGTGAATGTAGATGTGGCTTAGGTTCGTTTTTTTTCGCAAGTGGATGTATTCACGGCCGATTGGATTGGCGAGAATAGGTAAATTATTGGCGAGTTTGGTGGAGAATTGATATTCTTGCAGTTTTTGGATTGATAAACCTCGATGGTAGCGTTGATTACAATAAGTTCGAAAACGAAGCTAGCAACATCACTGATTGGAAAAAACATACTGTACTACGCCTGAGAAATGTCTTTCATTCTTAAACAATATAATTTTTAAATACTCCGTTCATTCCGGACCGACAGCGACAGCCGCGCAAGGCAAGAAAGGCGTTATCAGCGCAGCCGTTTTTTATTTTTCATCGATAACCGTATACAAAGCGGCTAATAAAACACGCCAGACTCTTTAACTCGCCAAGCAAATGGAATTCCACTCTTATCTCTATCGCGCCGAACAATAACGTAACGCTCGATCGACGAGCGCTTTAAACAAGCGCGTAATTCAGCTTGCGCCTATTCTTTTTCTCCCGTTCTCCCGTGCACGCGTCTGTGTTTACTTATTTTTCGAGTTCAATATTACAGGCGGCCGGCTTAATAGCGCTCACTTAGTCTCGTCCTTTGACAGTCTGTAATTTCGCGAGTGTAGGTCCCTGAAATTCAGAGTAAACTGCCTATTCTGACGCGCAGGTATATACATTTACAGAAACTGAATCGCACGTGATGGCGAGATTCCCGCGGCGTTCCTAGAATTCCTCTGCAGTTTACTTAAAACGGTGGATTTCGTACGCGCCGC
>JAPYZA010007122.1:0-10419 GCA_030522685.1 Eupelmus azureus
ACGCCACTTTCCTCCTGCGACGTATTCAGCCTAAATAAAGCAGCAGCTCGTTCTATAATTACAAAGTAACGTTCCCTAAAAGCATCTCCGCATCGCGCCAAGCCCAAATCAATCGTCCTCCCGGCAATCCCGGCTCGATAAAAAAAGCTCTCTCTGCGCTCGGAGTGCTCGACGCGCGCTTCCTCTCTGCATATTCTCAATTCAGCGAGCAAAAGTCCGGATCGTATGCGAATTTAAGTATATACGCGGACTGGCTGCTGCTGCAGCCTCGCGCTCGGCTATCCATCGCCGGCCGGGAAAATCAATGAGAATCCGATGAAGCGCGCGTATAATAAAATCCGCTGGCAAGTCAAGGATATATACCTAGCCGGCTCTGAATCCCCGCATCCTCGCGTCTCTCCCAACCTATACATATATATGCACAAAGCTCGCTCGGATGAGCTTGCGCACGGCCGGAATGTTTTTTTTTCTCCTCTCCGGCGAACAAAACGCGACAACGCCCATATTCCGGTCAGCTCTCTTCTTCGACTCTGGCTCTCTCGCGCTCGTCGGGCGATAGATCAAAGGGAGAAAAGCGGCGCAAAAGAGGCGCGCTCGCTCGTTTTTTCCTCCCCGGCTTGCGAGAGGCGCGGAGCGATTTTTTCCCTTCCGTCCCGCCGGCATTCCGGCGAGCGGGAAATTCGCAATTATTTATGCCGCGCGAGCTCGCCCTTTGAGCGTCTCGAGCCGCTTAACGAGCTTTGATTTAATAACGCCCGCCCGTTACTCCGCTCTGAGGCGAGTTTGCTGCCTTCGGTGTGTCTTTCCAGCGTCTAGGATTCGTTTGCGCTGGCAATTGTTAGTTTCAAAAATGCATTTTCCTTAATCACGCGCGAGTTGCCCGGAGATTTCGGTGAGCTTGCGGGGAATGCAAATGGGGATCGCGATTGCGGGGAGGGTTTGGAGTGTGTGTGCAGGTGGAGTTGCGCTGCTCACTTATCTCCGGCGTCGTCTTGCCCCGAGCGGCGAACTATAAATTTGCCAACAAAGGACAAGTTACATTAAGGATCGCGCTGCCTCCCCGGCGCGAGCTAACTCGATCTATACACGTTACCGAGTTACGGCTCTGGAACAACGTTAACCTGAGCTATGTGCCATCCAAAGCACGGGATTATATATCCCGCGTAAGGAAAAAAAATCAGCGAACCTGTCTTTGACAGTCGGAACTATAACAGCCCTTATCGCATCAAAAGCAGAGAGCCAGCTCCGCTCCCATACACTCAGCCAGTCAATCAGGGTGCTTATCAGCCGAATTAAAGAGCGTATCGTCGCGCCTGTGTCCTTGACTGCTTAGCGCGCATCCTTCCCGCCAATTAATCCCTCGGCAAACGCAGCCCTCTCTCTATCCACCCTTCGCGCGTGCCTCTCCTTGTATGCATACCTTCGCGCATGTATAGAGAGCGAGTAGAGCGCCGGGGCGCTCAGTCCGCTGTAGAACCCTTAGGAACAAAAAGCAGGAGAGAGAGAGGAAGGGGCGCGCGTGTGCGCCTCGAGTCTGCGCGTTTCGGCGCGCGGAGAGAGAGAGAGCTGGCTCTGTATCTGCGTGGGAGCGAGAGGGAGAGAGAGAGCGAGGTGAGCGCCGGGCGGCGGCGGCAGAGCAGCAGAGTAACGTCGCCGCGCTCCGCAGTCGATATCCGCGCCTACTCCCGCAACGCCGACAGCCAGAGAGAGAGCCCGCTCTCTCTCTCTCCCTAGCTTACTCCGGAGAGGCAACCGGAGCCGCAGGCTGCTCTCCACAGGCTCGGCGAGAGTAGCCAGCCGCGAGAGAGCCGCCTTCGCCGTCAGTCCTGCGAGAGATCCACGAGAGAGTATAGAGTCTGGTATATAAGAGAGGAGAGCGGCGAGCTCCGCCCAGGATCATCAGACACACGGCACGCGCGCAGGACGCAGTACGCGCGCGCGCCACGGGGCTCTAGGGTCGCGCGCGTTCGATCCGGCAGCTGGGCAGGAGGCGCAGCGCTAGGAGATAGCTACGCACATCCCGAGGAGGATATACATAAAGGCCCGAGGAGCTCTCTTCCATTCTGGAGAAGAGAGATTGATGAGCGCCGGAGGAGCCGCGCGCCGGAGTCCAGGAGCGAGCGGGAGAGGAGGAGAGCTCGCTCGCTCTCTCTCTCGCACACGTACACACATCGATCGCGCCGGTGCGCCTCCGCCTTCTCTCTCTCTCTCCCCGGGCTCTGAGTCGTCCGATGCCTGAGTTGTAGAGAGACTATATACTAGCCTCTCTCTCTCTCGTGCGCTCGACAAAAGCGAGCCTAGCTGTGTGCCCCGCACGTGACGCCAGCCACACACACACACACACTGCTAGAATGGCGTGGGGCTACTGGAGCGCGACTTCCGTCAGCGATCGCGGTCGCTCACCTCGCCGCGACAAGGACAAGCAGCAGCAACAGTGCGTACTCTACTACCAGGCCCAGCCGGCCAGCAACAGCCAGCCCCAGCAGCAGTACCAGCAGGAGCTCCAGCAGCCGGAGCAGCCCCAGCAGTACCCGGCCCAGGCCTCCACCGCCGGCGTCAGCCTCAGCACCGAGCCCCTCCAGGGCGGCTCCAGCCTCAAGATGCAGCAGGTCGAGCCCGACCTCGCCATCGCCGCCGACGTACCCACGGCCGCCCAGGACCCCTGCAGCCGCATGATCCAGGGCGGCTCGTTCTACTCGTACTCGGCCGTCGCCGACGCCACCACCGGAGCCTCCTGCGCGGCTGCTGCTGCCCCGACTCCCCGAAGCCGAGCTGAGCAGGTGCTCCAGCAGACGGCGCCGCCGCCTCCTCGGGCCAGCAGCTCCGGCTACCACGTGCCGCCCTCGCCCGTCGAGAGCGACTCGGTCGACTACGAGCAGCCGACGCCGCACCTGCACCACCACCACAACACCTTCATCATCCACGAGGACCCGCCCCAGAGCAGCCTCGTGCACACCTCGTCGCGCATGAAGCTCATCCGCGACGACGACGACATCATCGAGGGCCTCTCGGACGCCGAGTTCGAGGACCTGGCCAGCGTCGAGCTCGGCTACTCCTCGGCGAGGCTGGACGGCGGCAGGCCCGGGCCCAGCACCGGCGGCTGCCTGCTGCACGGTATACCGCCCTGTAGGATACCGCCGGACCTGGGGCCGCCGCCGCTGCCGCCGCCGCTGCTGACCGCAGCCACGGGTCCGGTCGCCAGCCACCAGCCCGGCGAGCCGCAGTTCTGGTTCGACGATATCTCTTGGGGTAGGTCCAACACTGCTTGCTGGGATGATGAGGATGATGATGATGACGATGACGGTGAATACTTGATTGTTTGGTTTTTTTTTGTATTGTCACGTTTAGTGGAATGGGGGTTGCATTTGTTGAGGGCTGCCGAGCTTTGTTTGGTCGATTTTTTGTTTTTGGTTTCGTTGAGTTTGGGGTTGGGGCTCGGGTAGGGGGGTGGGGGTTTGGGGTGTCGAGTATGGGGAATGTAATTTTTGGAATAATTGAAACTACTAATGGATATAAGTATTGTACAAGAATCTGCTGAGTATTGAACTTGGGTGTATTTTTTAAAATATGTAATTGCGAGTTTAGAATGATAAAAATTGAATTCGGGTTTGTTGCCAATGAACTTTGAAATAATCAGAGCTTATTGCTTGCCAAAAAATGGAAATGCCGATAATGAAATTATCTGATACTTGAGGCCCGATGATATACCTTGTTATTTTCGGAAACGAACGGTCATTTTCATTATGGACGAGAAAAAATGTTTTACGAGAATATTCACCGATTCAGCATCTAGTATTTTCAATTATGGAAATTCAATGCACACACCGCGTGTATGTAGATTATCGCACACTAAAACATAGTGATCTGCTGCATGGTAATGATTTCATTTCATTTATTCAGCAAGAGTGTGTACACGTTCGACCATAATTTTTTTTTCGAATTGTATATCATTAAGCTTTTTTTTTAAGCTTTTTTTCTGCAGTCATTTTCACAAATACTGTTTTTTTTATCTTTGTACTTTACGGATGTACTTCATTGAAAATGGGTTTTCCTGCAAAAAATGTTGCAGGTTATAAATTTAAAAGGGTTATAAATTTAACGTTGCCAATAATTTAATACCCATTACACATCTTTAATTATAGTAATAAATAAATTCTTTAATAAAGTTGTATTTATATAAAATAATAACATGAAAATCATATAAAACTATTAAAAACATAATAACAATGTTTTGTTAAAACATTGCCTCAATTAATTTCCCAGAAAGCAAATTTTAATTACACTGTTATATAACAATAATTAAATCTTGCTCGGCGCAATATCAGCCAGCATAACCGACTTAACTACCCAAAATAAAACCCCAATTCCCATAGACCCGCGCAAAAAAACTTAATCTCTCATAAATCCACAAAACTCATTACCCGCTTTCCCAATTTCTCAAAAATTCATACAACCGTAAACTCAGCCCCGCAGCACAATCCAATACCATCACCCACGAGCCTCTCCCTCGCGCCCATTAAACCAACCATTCCTCGTCAAACTGCGCGCACCTGCCTCGCTCGCGAAAACATCCCAGCGTCATCAAGGCGAAAGCGCCTCTCGCGTCCTCGTAAAAGCCAAGCTCTCTCCGCGGCGGCATCCGATCGCGGAAAATCGAACTCATAGCTTTCGATACTGTAAGAGAGCCGCGGCGATGAAATAGCGACTCGTCGCGCCTGCGAAATTGACTTCGCCTTTTCTGCCCACGCGTGTAATCCACGCGCGGGGCAAAAAATTCAGAGCCGACCGCCCCAGTAGCCTGGGAAATTGATCGGCGACTTTTTTTGCAAGTGTGTGTATATATAGCGGCGTTGTAGTGATCCATTTCTTATGCGGGGGGGCCTGGCTAAATTTTCAGATTTTCATTTTCCTCGGTGATTTTTTTTTCTCCGCGCGCCGCGAGCTGCTTGTAAATGGAATTTCTGAGGCTTGTTACTTGTGTGCCGAGGCTCGATTAATTATTCGTTGGATCGCTGGGTTTATACGGTTCCGTACCCTTATTTTTTCGTTTCGATCGTTTTGCGATTCACGAGGTAAATTAAAACGAGCGTATTAGACTTTCGCTGATTTCGCGCTTTCCCGAGTGTTAGCCGGGGTTATTAAATTTCCGGAGCTTATTTAAACTGTAATTAAATCAATTTAGCTCTCGGCTTGATATTAAATTATTTCAAATTAAGTAGCTCGTTACGTAAAAAGCGGCTGTACTAGGAAAACACATACTCGAAAATAATCTATCAGTAGCATCGGTCTGTATCGCGTCCGCATCTAGGCTTAATTAATAAAATAAATTTCAACTTTATATGCTAATAAAATAGCCCCCGGCTGGAGCTTAATCATAAAAACAAGACATCGGCATCGGCACGCCTCAATCTGCATAAATTAGAGCTGATAAAAGCACAACAGTGTCGCAAGCTCGCCTTTTTAAAAAAATTCAAAATTTTCCTTCCAAAGCAGCAGGAGGCGTCGGCGTCGCGTATAAACCAGAATTACAGCAAAAGATCCCGCGCTCCGAGCTCCGCATCATACATCACGCTAAAAATTAACGGTCTCGGGAGGGCCGACTGCAGTTTATAATTACGGCTCGCACATTTCGTGCGGCTAAGTGAACCGACGGCGCGTGCGTTTGTCTGAATTAAAGAACAAAAATTTCGTCAGCCGTAAATCCAACTCGAAACACTTTTTCCCAAAACGCTTTCGGCCGACTCGCTCTCGATTAAAACTCAAATGTGTATAATGCGCGTATCGATTGCCTTAAACGCTCACGCACTCCTACATACGCAATCTCTAACGTCTAATCATTACACAATAAGCACAGCACTGACTTTCCATCCAGTTGCTTGCGCAAAGTTACCGCCCTCAGAGCGCAACGCATCGATCCTCGCTATATACAAAAGCTCGCGTCTACGCAGTACCGCATACGTATACACACACAGACACATAGCCTCGCTATATCCTCACGTGTGTGATTTTTCACGCCCAGGCTTCGATTCTCCATAAATACGAGAAAGAGAGGCGAGTCGTTCGTTCCTCCCGCCGGCTATAAATCCTGGATCTTCGGCTCTGGCTTTTTTCGCCTGCGCGCTTCTTTTGCAATCAGCCGCGCGCGGCGAGCTCGCGGCTTATGCAGCCGGCTACTTCCGGGGATTTGCATCGGGCCGGCTTTTTTTGTCCGCGGGGGTGTCTGGAGGATGGATCGCGTGCGTGCGCTGCAATCGTCGCCGGCTCTCGGATGCTTTGCCGGCTGATTTTCCGGGCGCGGGGTTTTTATTGGATTGGGGATTGAATTTTAGAGTTGGGATTGGGGAGGGAGGGCGTGGATGGATTAATGTTTTAAGCGCGCTAATGTTTTATGAGGTTATTGGGGATGGAATTTATACTGTAGTTAATAAGGTAGGTTTCTTGAACAATGATTTTTTGATGGATTTAGGTAGATTTTTGATGTTGAATAATTATTTCTGGTTTAAATAAGTAATAAGATTGGTATTCATTGATTTAGAGAGGAAATGGTTTAATAAATATTAATTAGTTAATTTGATTCTGAACAATAAATGTATATTTAACTCCTCTTTGTACCTTACATTCAGATTTTAACAGTATAGGTATACATTTTTACTGATAAAATAATCACTGTTGTAATAAAACATATAAAATATCCCATCAAATAATTCCGCAATAATTAAAACTCCCGCAAAACATCACAAACAAATCAAATCTCCCAAATCTCCAACCCAAGCCCTCCAACCTTAACCCAACCGCATCAATATCTCCAAACATGAAAAAAAACTCCGCTCATCTCCATCCTCGCTCTACACCGCCAACATCACGCTAAACGCATCGCTTATTATGTAACGTATATGTACACGCGATAGGCGTGTCGTGTAAGTCTCCTCGCGCTCCCGAATGTAGGTCACATATAACCGCTCCGCATCTCGTCGAGATTTCGGGCACACGCGAAACTTGTTCTTTAAAACCTCGCGTTTAAATATCACACGCAGAAACTGACATATCCTCTGGCTTCCGCTTGTAAATTGCATTTCTATTAACGAAACGCTCGCGAGCCTGCGAGCGTAATTGATGCTGATTGATCTTGATGGCATCTTGAAAAGACCGGTTCGAGCCTGTTCGGATTGCGTCGCTGTCTGAAAGAAACGCATTGGCTCACTGGGCTTTCTAGAAATTCTGAGAAGCGAGCGCGTCCAAGGGGGTAATAAAAGTCCGGCGCGCGCGCGTGGATAATGAACCGTAATGCGCCGGGGCGATCGTGACCGAGTACTTATTGTTGGCTCTGCGGCTGCAATTTCGGATTAGTCTGACGCGTGCCGGTGGAGGCTTTGGACTCTGGGCTGGGCTGATTATAGGCACTTTCGTTAAAAGCTGCGGATTGGATGTTTGGTTATTTTCTGATTCGAGGAACGCTGGATGATGCAATGCTTGCTGTGATTACGGCGTTTGATGACTTTTTTTTTATTATTAGTGAAACGTTATGCGCGTGTGGGATTTTTTCAGGTGAATCCAGCCATGCGCACGGCCTGCGTTCGACCACAAAAATGGCCAATACGTTACATGGATAAAATTACCGCTTGTGCTTGAAAAACATGTTTTCATAATCTATTTCAACCGCATTCTCAAACCATCAAATTCTCCCATCTTTCAAGCCCACATCATCTCCCAACTTCCACACACACACAAACCGCACAAAATCAATAAAACCCTCAAAAATTCATCCTCACCCCCACGGCAGCGCATCTCGGCCCGCGCGATCCGCGGCATTATTCAGCAGCTCTCCACAAGCCAGCCTCTCGATCAATCTTAAAGCTCCTTTCCTCCCGAGAAAAGCCGTATCTGCCAGGCTTCGCTTTCTCGTTCCTCTGGCGAACTGGCGCGTGTCTGCACTCTCGCATACATGAATATACCCCGGGCCTCGTGACACAGCGCCGTAGCCGGCAACAGCCTATTGACCCGAGTTAGCAGATTAACGGTAATGGCAACGCGCAAACCTAAGCCCTTACCTCGCACACGATTAACGTAGAAATTCGTGTTGCTCGTGTGTGCTTCCAATTCGCGCCCAGGGTAAGTGTTTTGGTGCGGTGAGTACGATGAGGCGAGGATACGTTTGTTTTCGACGTGGCGATGACGCGAGGAGAGCCGAGTGGTGAATCATTTGTTTGTCGAGTGGGAATAAAGGAATGAGGATGGTGCGAGGAGGTCGTGGGGGTTCTGTGATGGAAAGCTTGGCGTGACGGAGGTGTGACGTTGTTATGCGTCTGGAGTTCCAGTTATTAAGAGTAATTTCGCTTGGGGTCATGGGCTTGAGCGTTTAAATATGAATTTGAGTTTACAGCTGAGTTAAACATCGGTTGGTTTATCACTGATTTAACAACTTTCGAGGCAAGGACTTTGACCGATCCGCCAACGATTCATCAGAGTCAGCTGAGCTTCTGCATCGTTAGCTAAATTCAGCCGCTGAAATTTTCCTTTAACCGAGCAACCTAACGAGCCGGAATCAAGCCTAATTATCCCGCACATATTATTATATCTGACGCGGCGCTCCCCTTCACACAGCCCACGTCCCGCGCACCGCTATCCATCAAATCCAAGGACATAACCGGCGCTCCGTCGCAAAAAGCTACAACCACGAAAACCAACACCGCGCGGATCTCTCTCTCTCTCTCTCTACGGCCTGTAACATCATCTTACTTATATAGACCCCCCAGACGAGCGTTGAGTGCCGCGTCGGAGCACACTGGAAAATTCGATAAAACAGCAGCGTGACGACGGCTGTAACGTGCGTGCGCGAAATGGCGGAGCTAGAGAGAGAGGAAGAGAGCATATCGGATGTTGGTACGCGGCTGGAAGTAATGCGCGCAAGAAAATTTATTCGCGATGTGCGCGCCGGCGTGTATAGTGGCGGTATTGTTTTATCGCTGCGACTGCTGCGCATTAGTGCCTTTGCTGTTGTTTATGGGAGGGTGGGTGGGGGGGGGGGGCTTGTTTTGAGGGCGCGATTATTAACGTTGTCGTTAATTGCGTTATTGATTGGGGATGATGAAGTATAAAGGAGGGTTGGTTATTATTATGTTTCGATGATTGTATGTTGGGGAAAGTATGTTGGGAGTGTGGAATAAGTGCGTAAGGTTAGCGTTATGCAAAAGGGGTTGGTCTTACCGTACTTGACTTATTCTACTGATGTGTAAGTTATAAGCAAAGTTTTTCCGCCGGTCCAAGCCTCTTAAGTGCAATCTTTATTAATAGTACTCTCAAACGAGCACATCAATACAGAAGGTAATAAGCATAACCATTTTTAAGAACGTCCCTCGAACGGCACTTTCAAATCTCGCCTCATTATCTCTTAACGCACCGGCTCTCCCAACCCCATAACACCCTGCCAAAAATAAGTAAACCTCAAACAGCCTCCTAATCTTCTCGGCCAAGCCTGCTACCCCCCTGAAATTATTCTACAAATCTTTCCTAAACACACATTAAACAGCGACAAATCATCCGCACCCCCCGAAAAAAGAGAGGCTACATGCTCGCCCACGCACCTCGGCAATCCACTCAGCGGCCATATACTTGCGTTCCCTGACGCGCGCATAAACAGACTCGCTCTTAAAGCAGCTGCCCCCTCCCAAACAAGAGAATAACAAACGGGAGATAAGAGCAAAAGAGAGAGAGAGAGGGAAATTGAATACGCGCGGGAGCTATCGAAGCTACACGTGTATATAGTGGCGAATGCAGGTCAGCTGCGTGTACGCGCGAGCGCGCCCACGCTTTTAGGCCGGAGGGAGGGTTAAAAGCATCGCAGCCGCGTTTTCCTTGCCTCGCGCTATCGAATTTTTCGACCGAGTCTCGTTTCGTGTCGCGAATTTTTATGCGCGAGGCTCTCCGTTATACGGACCCGCGTGTGCTGGGTAGTTTCGCAAGTGCGGATGTGTGTGTGTCTGTGGAGTATGGAATATTGTTGTAGGACACGCGCGCTTTTTGGGGAGGATGAGGGGAGTGCTTGGAGTGGAGTGGGTTTTTTGGGAGGCTGGAGGATGGGATGTTAGAGAGGGTATTGATAAGAATAGCAGATTGATTTGTGGGTGAAGGAGAGTTTTGTTGATTGATGCTTAGCAATTTTCGAGTATTGAAAGGAAAGCAATAAATAACTGAAATGTGTTTCTTAAGTTGTGATGAACATTTTTGAAGCTGATTGAAAACGCTCTGTACATACGGCTTGGGGAGCCCGTTCTTTTCTACTTGCAGGGTTCTCCATGTATTATTCCGAATTTAATCTATTTCAACGGTTTGTTTCTTCAATTTCCCTCGGGGCCCTCCCGGTATTTTCAAATCTCCGTCTTTTGTTACGTTTTACAACGAAAATGTTTAACATTTTCATAA
>JAPYZA010007124.1:0-11630 GCA_030522685.1 Eupelmus azureus
CGCGCAGTCGAGGAAGAAATTTTTTATGGCTTTCATATTTTTCTCTCTCTCTCCATTTTTTCGGCACTGTCTTTTCGGAAAGCAGACGGTCGGATAATGTCTGTGTTTTTGCTGGGCGACACCCTTGTAAAAACTTGTTTTCTAAAGGACCAAAAACGATATATCTTTCGAGAGATGTAAAGCATATTTCACAAAAATTCCGGTGCGCAGACGAGAGAGAGCGGTACATGATTTTTCATAGAGATTACTCTCGCCGGGCTTCGAAAAAGTTTCAATTTATACGAGAATTCATAACTCAAAAGCCGCATTTGTCAATGAAAACCAAGCGCCGGTCAATAAAAACGTTATCCTCCATTTTCCCGAGAAAAATCCACGATGATAAAGCATAACCTAACAACGCACACACACACACACACGGCGTAACAAATGGAGCCGAGCGAGCGAGCTGCGGCAGCGGCGCACGAAATATCGAACGCCGGCGCACATATAATCCCACGGGATTCTGTTGGTTTTTCCAGTCCGGCGGCGTCGCGCGGTAACGAAAAATAAGAATGATGCAGCAGCGGCGGCGGCTGCGGCGTAACACCGGCTGGCTTTAAAAAGCCCGATATCACGCGCGCTCCTCGAAATAATTGTGCCACGTCCTTCCCTTTCTTCCTCGGGCGGCTAGCGTAAAAAGCCTGGAATCCCATACTAATCAAAGAGCGGAGAAAGTTTCGGTTAGGTATAGTGTAGTGTGGGCTACTATTTTTCGTTTTTGTTTCGTAGCTGTTCGAGAAGGCCGCGCCTGAGTCGATATATAGAGCTGAGTTTCTATAAAGGAAAGCATTGACGATGGGTGCAGAGAGAAAGAGAGGCTTGAAGATTTACCGAAATCTTTGATTTCGGCCTTGGAGTAAGCGAGCTTTACAGCCGTGAGACTGTGTGTATTTCGGTACTCGTGGGCTCGTGGAGCTTTGATCCCCCGTCGGTGCGTCTAATCGAAGAGGTAATGGAAACGGAGTAATTTGTCGAGAATAATGACTAAGAAATGTGAGAAAGCGTACAAACAATAATTGATGTTTTCTTTTAGATGGTGAGATTTGGAACCGATTTTGAAAATACTAGTAAAAACGCGTTATTGGAATATATTACTTTAAAGAAATCATTCTCATCAATTGATGTAAACACGCTAATGAGGTAATTCAAAATGAGTAAATATTACCCAATTACTTGCTTGTATTTACTACAACCAATTCAAGAGAAATAATCCTACAACGATCTAAAATTTTTATCAAACATTTACCGATCTTCCTAACCCATAAATTTCCATCATTTCCATTTAATGTTAATTCACTCGAAAAGGAAACGCCTCATTAACCTCATCCCAACTTCATGCATTCAGGCCGCACATTGAATAGATCCATCTGTCAAAACATTACGTCTCTCATAGCGATTGTTCGATTGCATTAATGGTATCCTTTGATCCTCCGCGATAGCAGCCCCGGCTCTCGCCGCGAAGAAAACAAGCGCGATCCAAAAAAGACGATTAAAAGTCAGCGGTCCACGCCCTACTGTGCTCCCATTCACCGGCTACCGTCCGAGACGCGCGCCGCCGCCTTATTTCACTCGAAACGAGATAGATAGTGAAAGCCGGGGGGAAAAAAGGAGGCGCACGAAACAACGGCGAAATAAAAGGAGAACGCGGCGACGGCGCTTTTCTTTCGCTCCGGCGACGCGTTGCGCTGAGAAAAATTCAAAGGCGATTTATAACCGCCGCGAACTGTCCGCACCGTGCGCCGGGAAATTTCTCACTGCGTACGCGATGCAGATGTGTGTAGAGGAGGAGAGCAGAGTGCTGGTAAAATTGAACGGATGAATAGCCGAGAGATGCGTGTATTGAGGAGCGATTGGATCGTTTTGCGTTGTTTGTTTAGTTGAGCAGGATAAGCTGGGAAATCATTATGTTGTGGAGTTGATAATAGAATAAAAAGACATTGATGAAGTTGATTGGTTAAAGGAAATAAATATTGTTGCTAAACCAAATATAAAATTTTTTTTCTGAAATCGTCTGAGTACAATCACTCCAATCATTGAATACCCACCAAAAAAAGCCAATAAATTACAGACCCCAAAAAAACTCACTTTTCCCCCGAACTTTAGAGAGCCCGCGCGTCTCCTCGATTCTTTATCTCGAAAACAGCGCGTCCGTCTCCTTTTTTCCTCGCCCTCTCGCTCGCGGAAACGATAAATTCCGTCATCGCGGATATATACGCACACACCAAGCTCCGCACACAGCCTTCCTTTTGCAGTCGCGCCGCAGCAAGACGCCCGGCAGGGCTACATCTCGGCCAAAGCCAAAGTCACGGGCGTCTTGTTTTCCGAGGAAACAAAGCGGACAAACAGAGTGCCGTACTGCGGCCGGCCAGTGACATATTGCTCTCGCTCGGTTTCGGTACGTGTATATCAGCGCCGGATCTCTATCTCTATCTATCTCTGGGCACAGAGATGGGTTTTTCGCCGCGGGCCGAGGATCGATATCTTGATTGCGTTATCGCGTTATCGCGGCTCTCGGATGGAAGAGCCGTGTACGCTCAGCTGTTGACACAGGAAAATGAGGTTGGACCGCGGACAGGCCGGCAGAGAGGATCGGCCTCTCGGAATGCAATATCGAGAGGATTATACGGGGGCTTTTCTGTTTTATCGGCCGTTGGAGGGATCAGGCTCAATCAGGTACGGTGTATTTACTATTTTGAGAGAGAGAGAGAGATGCGGGGATGGTCTGTCTTACGGGATCGCTTGCGAATTGAGAAAATCAGCTGTTTAATTAATTTTGTTCAATTTTTTTATAAAATAATAGTTATGTGAAGTTTTAAGTGTTCAATCAATCAAAATAATTGTAACTATAGCTGCGATCAAATTTATTATTAAAATTCGATCAACTTTAAATTACGCCAGACTATACGAACTTCTCCAACCGAAACTCTGCCCAACATCCGAAAATCCAGCATCATGTCCAACTAAAACCGGCAACACGTTCCAGCAAACTGCAACACCGACCTATATACAACCCTTCAATAACGCAACTTCGATTAGCACAAACTTTCCCCCCTACAGCGCGTCAATCGCACTCGCCCCGCACAATGACTACACCCAAATCCTCCCAAAACTCAAACTCCAAACTCGAAAAATCGTCTAGCTCATTACACGCCAATAAACGTTCACACCCGCCAAGAGCAGGCGCCTACAGCTCCATATATACACACGCGGATATGAGCTCTCTCGGCCGAGCGCGCGTGCGAGTAGGCATGAAGCTGGTACGAGCGCGCGTCAAGTGGCTGCGATTTGAATTTTAATGGCGAGCGCGCGTTCATCTCATGCTGATTACGCGCGCGAGCCAGCCCGCAGGAAGAAAAAGAGAGGGAGGAGTCTTTGAGTCTATTATACGAGCCTTTCTCTCTCTCTCTCTCTCTTTCTAGGCTGAGCTGCAGCTACGCGCCCATGAGCGCTTTTAATGCTCGAGAGACTTTGAGAGCGGCATTCTTCAGGCTGTATTGTAGGCGTTTTATTCTAGTTTCGTTCTGTGAGCATGATGGATTTAGTCGGGCTCCTTGACCTTTTGTGATTGTTTATTGGATCTGGTAAGTGAATTTGGTAATGGAACGAAGGCTGCGAATTATATTGAGAAAATGAAGATATTTATAAGTATGATTGTATTGATTCAGTGTTTGCCGATATTCATGTAATTACTTGTCAGTAGGATTGGCACTTAAATGTAACAGCAAATCAGTAACCGTTATCTTCTCACTTTAATACTCCAATATAAATGAAAATTTAAATAATCAAGCCCGCCTTCAAAGCGCAACGTCACGCGTGAAAAGGGCAACGGAAATTATCCAGAAGTACACTTCGCGACGCCGCATTAACGTCAATTAAAAAGTGGCAAATTTTATTTTCCCCGAGAGCCGCGTGCAACAAACTTCCGAGTGTGCGAGACTGACTGATGGAAATTAAATTTACCTCCGCTACATTAGAGCTCGGCTCTCGCTCGCGCGCAGCCGCAAATATAGACACGCGGCGGCGCGCGCAGCCGCGCGCGCACATGGAAGAGCACTTCAGTCTCGCGGGTGACAAACGGGATTTCAATTTGACTTGCTCGTAATTTTCTTCCCCGGGCGCGCTTTATTTGCCTTGATTCAGAGCTGTACATGAGCCCTTTCGCACCTTTGTTTATTTCTGCGGCGAGACTTTTGGAGAGGAGAAACTTTTTGCTAGGGCAAAGTGTCGTGGTATGATTGATGGTTAAAATTGCAGTAAATGCGGCGATGGAAGTGTACTTAAAGTCACGGTAAAGTAGAGTTATAAAAATGACGAATTTATATTAATTAGTTTAATTTGACTGCATAAACATTAATTTTCAAGAGAGATACATTGCAAACAAAGTACACTCACAAAATTTTCCACACAAAGCAGACAATTTCAAACTCAATTATTCAACTCGAAAAAACGTTAAAATTTTTATCACCGCATAATCCTCGCCCGATTCCGCGAAAGCCAAAGCGCTAGATCACGTATATACACGCAGAGCCGTCCTCCCAAGGCTTTCATCGCTCCTCTCGGCGCGGCGCGAAGCGTAAAAGGGGCATTATACCTGCGCGCTCGCTCGCGGTAATGAGATACGCGCGAAGAAGCAGCAGCAGCAGGCGCCCGGCAACGACTCTAGCCGCGAATCGCGCATTCCACGCTTCGTTCCTTCCTTCACTCTCCTCTCTCTCTCTTCTTCCTCTTTCCTTTTCTTTTCGGCCTCTAAGCGCAACTAAAGACTTCCCCCTTTCCTTTTCCTTTTATTTTTAAATTCTCTCCGCTGGCGCGCGCTCGCCGGCCGTATGGCAAATGAAACAAGTTGCCGAGCGCGTGTACTTATTTGGATTTCGTGATTGATTCGGGGAAATCATATATGCGAGGAGAGCTCTGTGCAAGAGCGAAATGCCTCTCGGCGGACGCGGCGAAATGGCTTGGCAAATTTACCGAAAGCCGGAGTCGGCGATTGTCTTGAGGGGGCCTTTTTTTTCTACGGGTCATTAAGTGGCTGGGTTTCGGTTGGGGAAGCTATTTTTAGGGAGTTGGTTTTGTATACGTGGGATTTGGGTGTAACGGAATACCGCGTTTGCTCGGATTTTTTCTCTGTAATTCGGTCAGGATGTTTGAAGGTGAGAGCTTGGGTTAAATTCGACTCTTTTTCGCGTTTATGACTGAGGTGAATGAGAAAAGTTCACACGGTTACTGTCCATTGAAGAAACATTCAACAAGTAATATTATCATTTAACGATTTTTTTATCGTTCTCATGGCAAAATACTTATATATTTATATAATTAATTATTTAAAAATTAATATTCTTTCATTTAATATTTGGATAACTTAAACAATTTCATAATAATTTCGAAAAATCTCAATCTCAAAAACAGCACTATACGTTAACCACAGGAAACATAAGTCTGCACATCCCATCTCAAACCCAAAATAAAAAAAAAAAAAAACAGTTAAATCCCGTCCCAGCCTTATTTCCACGCGGCAGCGCGCTCGTAAACCTCGCGCCTCGCCGGATCAGCTTTTATAATCGACCTCCGATCTATTTCCGGACATCATCCCCGCGTATAAAAACTCCCGCGGCGAACGCACCAGACAACTCGCTCGCTCCATAAACACAAAGCCGCGCGTTTTTCGGCCGACGCACAGGTCCACTCCAGCCAGATAAGCTAGGGAATGTGGAGCACTGCCCGTCCTACTTTCTCCCCGAGCCTCCGCGCCTAACGCACACGTACACACACTTTTCCCGTCGTTGGACTTTCCATCTAGCTATATATACGCACCGCCGATTACCATCTAGGCGGCTCTCCTCCTGGCCAGCGTACCGCGGTGGAAAGTAATTTCCTAGGCTCGTCATTACCGAGCGCCTAAGTAAATTATTCCCGTCCTGACGTGGGTAATTTATACCGCGCGAGATGAGATACATATACGCAGGCCGCGCTTTTAATTATCGGCGCGCGCGCCAGCCGCGACGATGAAGACGCGAACAAAGGTAAACAGCGAGAGCGCGCGCCCTTGGATTATTAACGCGGCTCGGCGATCGTAATTTCCGATCTTTCGGCCTCGCGCGCAATAATCGCCCGGCAAGCGGCGGGTTATCGGGCAATCGTATTCCGCGCGTGTAATTACGAGTGTGATTGGCCCGAGGTGGTTTGCGAATTGCCGGGACCGCGGCTGCGATTACGGCCAGCGCGATGATTCGGCCGATCGTTCGCGATGTGATTCTTTGATGGGGGGCGAGTCATGGGGTGGGTGATGCGGAATTCGATGACGGGTTATTTAAATTCGGATTGCCGGGCGTTGTTCTCGCTTTGTGGGCGCGGGTTGATTTGAGGATTATGAATAGGATGGGTAATTTGTTGCTGGGTCTTGGTGTAGTCGTGATTTTTAAATGGGAGGTTGGTGGGTAATGTTTGGTGAACGTGGGAGTGTCGGGGAGAGGTAGTACTGTTATGTTGGTGTACGTTTGGGATCGGACGTTTTCATCTAAATTAAAAGATTTTCGAGAAACAATGATGAGGACGTGTTTTGTTTTTTGCGGTCGTTTTAAGATATGAGATTGTAATTATTAGAACAGGTATGTAATGATAGATATCGATCGAATCTTATTTGAACGAGTCACTGAAATTACTTATTCAAATCTTATTTGATAAGTAAAGATCTGAATGAATAACCGACGTCACCTTTAATAAGATTTGAATGATTAAAAATGAAGAATAAAAAGTTAATTCTTTTTTTAATTGCTTATAATAGTCAAATTTAAATTTCAAATCAATATATTAAAAAGATCGTTTAAAAATTATCAAAAAGATCTTCGCTTTCATTAATAATCAGTCACACAGCCATTAAAATCGCAACTTTCACCCAACTGCAGCCACGGTGCAATAAACTTCAACCACATCGCAAACATTAAATTATCACCGAAACTTCCGACCAATTAAGATAACGATAAACCAGTCGTCCACTATCAGCTCCCCGCTAAATCTGCGCTCCCTCAGCGTACATCTGCGCTCCCTTAACCGCAATAAAAATCCGAATCGCCATGTATCGTAACTACACAGCTCCATGACGCAACGCGGACATCATTCGGCACTATTGCCCCATGATCCGTGCGCGACCCTAAACGCACTCGAAACAGCTCCCCTCTTAAAAGCCGCCACTCGCCGGCAAACAATGAAACCGAACTCGCACGCAAGAGGCTATGCTCCCTCGCTCTAACCGAGAGAATTTCGCGGACTTGAAAATCCGTGTGCGATTGGCTAATTGAATTCCTGCCTCGTGTTTTCTCCCGCAGCGGCGCCGCGGGCGTATAGATCGATTTCGGGCCGCGCGCGCGCGGATTAGCCCCGCGATTATCTGAATAATTAGCCCGGGCTTGGAATATAGAGCCCGGCGGCGGGAGCCGGAAAATTCGATGCGTGCGCGGAGGGCCGAGCACGCGCAGGGGGGTGTATTAGCCGCGATTTCGAGCCTGGCGGAGTATAGAGCCGAGGCTTCTTCCGCATCAATCAGCGGAGGGGTTACGCGGTTATCGGCTGGGCATCGAAATTCGAGGCTCATTCGCGTACGAGCCTGGAATTTGCGTACGCGGAATTGGTTTCTTTGAAGTTGGATTGGTGGGGGAGGGGGTGTAATAACCGTTTGTAATTGTAAGGACGAAAAGTGGGTGGAGAGAATAATGTTGGGATCTATATATTGTAATTAAAAATGAATTGTTTTAATTCGGCGTGTGTTTTAAAATAGAATGGAAATACAGTTAAGTTTAAGTATTATAAAATTGAAACTATTTTATATAACATGATTTCAACTGTCAATCCTATTTTAATATTTATATTTTATAATTATTTATCTTTTAAATTAACATAAATATACTACTTTTCATATTTTTAGATATTTCGCACGTCCACAAATACGCACGTATACATCAAAAGCAGCTCACCATTCTTTCTCGCAACACGCCTATATACATCAGAATCTAACGCGGCACAGCACTTTTTTTGCCAGCCGCACTCGAATAACCAAAGCCCCTTGATCAGCAGCAACAGCCGCACGAGTGATAGACACACACAGAGTCCGCCGATGATGATGATGGGAAATTCGCGCTAGCGCGCGGTTTATCCAATCTTCGATCTTCGAAATTGGATCGGAGGGGGAGAGGCCCGTTATATTTGTATAATTGAGAGAAGGGCGCGCTTGCCGCTACGGCGGATATTGAAAAATTGCGGTGATGGGTTATTAAATATTGACCGATCGCGCGCGCGCGGCCGGCTATATTGGCGGGACGCGTTTGATATTAAAATTTTCTCTCCTCAGCTCTCGCTCCCTCAGCGAAGGGAGAATCGTTAGGCAAAGTTCGGCCGATAGTTGCGCCGAGCTTTCCGTCTGCGCGCGCGGCCTGGTTTCGAAATGTTGAGAGATAGGACTTGGCGCCCCCTTTTTTTTGTTGATTCGAGTTTTGAGTTTGTTGTGTCTGGGTGTGTTTTATTTGTGGATGTTTTGGTGGTATAGTTTTTAGAATAGCAGTAACGTGTGAAGAAACTTTTGAAATTCTTTTTACGTTTAAAATCATCAACTTAAAAAAAATGTTTAATGTTACTATGATGAGGTACAGTATTATCTGTCTACTTAAACATTTTCAGACCATACTATACCCTAGTATTTCACTATACCATCACCCATACCAAAATTTAATAAAAATCACACATTATCCTTCATTAACACTAAACTAAACCCGTATTCCTCTCCTCTAAACACCTGCAATAACCAGCGCCTCGGAAGCCCAATAAAGCACAGAAACTACAACCTCCAAACCCAGCCCAGAACCCGCTCTCCTCAAGCATCGTCCATCAATAACTCGTCCACTCTGACGCAAGCGCAGCGCCTATACTCAAATTTATCTCCAAGCTCAGCTCGTGTCGTAACTCGGGCCCGACCTGCCGTAGAAAGTTCTTAGCTCGCGATAAAGCCTCGCTCGTTCGCGTCCTTTCAAGCGCGACCGTTTCGCGGCGCGAATGCAGCTGAGCGAAAATTTGCCGCGGCTCGTAAATCTTAAATTTTCCATCGATCACAGATATTGTTAAGCGAACTAATTACGGGGCCGCGCGCGAGCTTTAGCTCCTAATTTTGATATACAAAGCGGGCGAGCGGGGAAAAAGCTGCGCCCGAGGAGGAAAGAAACAATCTCGGAAGATTTATGAAGCCTCTTCAAGCTCGTTTTGCCCAGCGACTCGAAAGGCGCGACGGGTTCACTGCGCGCGCGCGCGCTAGCTCTCTCGTTACTTTCGCGAGAGCACCTCGGCAATCGGGTGATTTATTGCCTTCGTATTTTGTTATGGATCCGCGTCCTCCTCTACTTTCCTCTCCTTTTTCTCGCTTTTCCCCCCTCCGCCCGCTCCTCCGCCCGATTGTTTCTGCCTCTCGCTCGCTCGCGAGCCCCTCGAGCTTCCTCCTCAAGCTCGAGCGCGCTTCTTTTTTATTGTATCGAGACAGACGAGGAACTTTCTTGCTCTCTCGCTCGCTCGCGTGTTTCACTTAGCCGTTTCAGCTCTTTCTCTCTCTCGCGTCTTTTCTATCTATCACTTTATACTTCTTTTCCTTTGTGCAGTCTTACCCTCACGATTATTAATTCGCTGGTTTTCGTTTTATTCGGCGCGGAAGCTCGCCCGATGCAGCACTGGCTCGAAGATCAATGAAGAATCGAGGATCTCGCGCGGCGGGTGGCTTTCATTGTAACTTGCTGCTTATAATGTTGCGCTTAGCGTGGCTAATTAAAAAGTTTCTCGTTAATTGATATTTGTCTATGGTATCCGCTAATTGTCAGTTTTCTTTCGATGAATTTATGATTTTCAGTATTGCCAAGATCCGATTTAATACAGTCTGTAAATCGTTTTTCATCACGGCATTCATTATTGCAACATTTAAAATAAACGATAATACCAACGAAGCCGATAAATTAATTTATTTTCAATAAAACCTAATGAATCATGAAAAAAAGCAAACAACAAGCTTATTAATGTGAAAAACATCGCGCCGATGCATCACCCCCCACTCGTCAAATTAAATAAACGATAATCGCCGACGATCAAGCGCGATAATTGATTTTCGCCACCGCGCAAAAATCCGCAGGCACGCGCGCTCGCCCCTCCTCCCAATGAAATATATGCGCAACTTAATGCTGGCCGTCATAAATAATCCGAACTTCATTTAACGAGCCCTACGCTCGCGCGCAAATTAGATGGAAGCGTTTTATATTATACACAGCGACTGCGAGGCTCGCGCGAGCAACACGAAAAAACGCAATAAACGCGTGCGGCTCATAATGGACTTGGCAGCGAGCGCAAAGGGACCGCTCTCGCAGCCGCTGTCTGCAGCATACCTGAATCCCTCCCTTCTCCCCCATAGATTGCATTCTTCGTGTGCGAGAGAGGTCGTTTTTACGGTTTTCTCGGGTACGAGAGACTTTCCGAACGCGCCGATCGCCCTTTGAGGCTTTGTGCGTAATGTGATGTAAAATGTGATGTTAAATTTGTGCACGTGTTTATGAATATTTAATATTTTATTGAGAGAGAGGAATTTTTAATTAGATGTTTCAGTTACCTTATGAATTGACTTGTAAGAGAAAAAATTGACGACAATTTAAATGCATACATTATGCGCGCTGCAATTGGACACCGGATAAAGGAGCAAAAATTTACAACAATTATCTCAACACTTGCACGTCTTTGCATACACACGTCTTAAATATGCAGAATTATTAGCCTCGGCGCTGCACTTAATTAACTCGGCTTCATTACCGCCAATCTGCATTCAAAGTCCCTCCCGCGGCCAAAAATAAAGAGCGCGAAAATTCGCGCGCTTGTTTTAACATCTCTTGGGGAGAAGAAAAGTTAACCTGTAAAAATACTCACCAATAGCGCGGCACCACTCGCCCGTTAGATGACTCCCAGCTAGCTGTATGACGGCCATGGAAATATCGCCGAGCATGAGGCAGGCAACGTGATGGGTCTGACAGCGCCAGTGGAGAACGTGATGAGAGGCCGGCAGGAGGCAGCCTGCCGCCAGCGTCGCTGCCAGGAAGATGGCGCTGATGATGAAGCCGACCGGGTACAGGGTGAATCTGATGTCATAAGATTGACTTCTGGAAGGAAAAATGCGTAGTTGCTCGGGTTAGTTCGTGTGGGTGGTTGCAAGGTTGTTGGGTTTGGGAGATCGGTATAAGCGTTTTTAGATGGTTGTGGGTTGAACATATTGGGATTTAGTAGTTATATTTATGGTATATAATGCTTGGTATTATCAGAATGTTACAGATACGGATTTTGCTTTGTCAGGTGGCTCATCGTTGTAAAATAATTGATTACATAAAAAATATTGTAAAAACTATAGTTACGTAAAACCGATTGGAGAGTAAGCTATTTTATTTCAGTGCCTCTTATCTAAAAATAATTAATTAAAAGTGAGATAATCAACAACAAAAAATATTGGAAATGATCTTAATCTTATAATTAAAGGAGTATCAAATTCTTCATTTATGAGATATCGTAATTATAAAGATCAAAATAAAATT
>JAPYZA010007125.1:0-10423 GCA_030522685.1 Eupelmus azureus
ACGATAAATAAGTAAAACGCTAAAAAAATCAATTTATCCTATTTTCCAAATTTGCGGGAAATAAAGTACTTTACGTCCCGCAAAAGCGGGCATTATTTTCCGAGGGAATAATATGTCACTTTATGCCCGCTTTTCAGGGCAATAAAGTGGCTTTTACAGTTGAGATGTGAATAAAATACTATATGCAACACGGGACAAAAGTATATTTTTCCCTTGGGTGATTATACTGCCCTTACAAGAATATTTTTCTCTCGGCTGATTACTGCCCTCGCTTCGCTCGGCCAGTAAAGCCAGTGAATACACCCTCGTGAAAAAATATTCTTGTTTGGGCAGTAAACTCACCCGCGGGAAAAATCTGCTACTTTTGCTCCTTGTTGCATAATGTACTACTATATCTTCATTTTGGCAAACTTCTTTGTCCTAACTAAGATTTTTACACAGTAAAGTTCGTATAGAAGTCGATAGGAGAAAATTTTGTTTTCTTTTATAAAAGCATATTTTTTCTCGCGAACGTATAGTATTTGCTTAAAAATTATACTCCTATAATTGGTGACGCGCAATCTCTCCATTACAATCGGCAACTCTAATTATCAGAGCAGTTATAAACAGCACCAACATCAACATCAACAACTCATTGTTCCCTCTTTCTCTTCAATCTTGTATATATACATAACCACGCAGCAGCCGAGAAGAGAGGAAAGGGGGAGTGCTGCGCACAGAAGACGTATAAGGTAAGGGGGAGCTTCTCGCGTGGCTCGTCTGCAAAGCCTGACACGTAATACCGCCGACGCGGAAAGATGGAGGCAGATTCCGCGCCACGTGCATATAAAGTGGGGTTATCTCCGGCGACGCAGCTAGTTCCTCGCTACTTTACGAGTACGGGGCCGCTGCTCTTCCCTCTCTCTCTCTCTCTCTTACGCGCGCCCGCGCGAGTAAGGACGCGAGCACGGTCTTTCCTCTCCCGCCTCAACATCGCCAAGAATCTCTTTCTACGGTAGACCGAAAAATCCGAGAGATAAGAGAAGCGCAGTGTACACCGCGCGGCTCGGATCGACGACGGCGCGTCTGAAGAGATAAGGCAGCGTGCGTCGACTCTCTCTATTCAATTAACGCTCCGCGTGGGAGCTTCGCGTTTTATCGATGCCGAGACGATGAACGATGAACACCTTGTGAGATATGCGAGCGAGAGTCACTAGGTGATGAATAGATGCTCGTTGTCACTGAATGCTTGGGCTATGGGTTCTGGGATTGCTTTAAGAATGATTTTTTTTTTTATTGCAAGAAATTTGGTTTAGGATGCGAAGTTGCGCTTAAGTTTTATATAGATATATGTTGAGACATACTGACTCTGTTAGATTCAGTGAGATAATTTTTATGTTTGTGGTTATTGAAAAGTGTAAACTTTCTTGAGTGTTAGAAATAATTTAACTGTGATTATCAGATAATGATTTTATAATTTTCAGATATTCAAGAACATACAGAATGCGTATGCGGCTAAATGAGTATCTAAATACGATTCATGTAAACGTAGTTCTAGTAGTTTCTATCAAACTATGTTTGGAATATGCCATCGCATACTTTTGCAACTATTTTCAAATTAAAGCTAAACATTTGAGAACTCTGAGAACATTTCCAGCTTTGTTCGGTGAAGCATTCGCAATCAAAATATTGTACCTACGTTTTGATGAATTCTGTGTTTTCAAAATGTTACTTTAAAATTTTATTGAAATCTACGTTCTGTATTGCTTTACTGTATTTAGTTATTTCATTTATAACGCATTTAAAACCGATGTTTTAGATTACTCTTAAGCAAATATAAAAGAGTTTATCTTTAAAAAACAAATTCATGTTTTTTTCTCGTATTTGCGTTTGTAATGTTTATTTGTTTAAACTCTCAAATAAATCTACAAAGAAGTCTGAAAAATTACCGATTATCTGAAACGAAAATAGATTCAGAAAAAAAGTCAAAGCTCGCGTAACCATGCAAGCTTCAAGCCTTATCAATTTCGAAGCATCGAGTCCTCTCAGCAGCGCATAATAGATACAAATCGTTTCGCGCGTCTTATGCATCAAAGAAAACGCAGAGGAGCTTCCCCTCCCCGGCTCGCATAATTCAACGCTTTATTTGCGTTTCCCGTTCAATCTATGGCGCGGAAAATCCTCTTACCTTGACACCGAACGCTGAAGTTTGCGCGCGCTAGAGTCAATCTTGAAATGAAACCTTGCTCGCGATTTCCATTTGCCAACGACGCGACAGATCGAAAAACCAGGCCTCCTCTCTCACTCTACTCTCTCGCTCTAAGGTATCTCTGCGATACGCAGCAGCGGCAGGGAAGAAAGAGCGCCAGCGCGCGACACGTGTTCTCCATTGGTCCGTGGAATCAAGATTAATGGTAGCGACGCGTGTCCTCCGACTGCAGCAGTGCCTCTGCGGATCTCGCGGGACTACAGCGCAGAAATCGCGCGCTTGCATTCGGAATAGCGAGAATTTCCACTTTGCCCTACCTCTCCTCGTCTCCGCTTTTTATGCTGCGTCTTTGCCGGGGCATAAGACTTCACGGGCTAACGTCTGAACGAATCCTTCGCTGCTCTCTTTTTTTCGGCTCGCGTCTTCGAATATAAATAATGCTGGAGTGCGTGTCCGCATTGGTTTTTCCATTTTGAACTTGTTGATCCAAAATTTGAGTGTGTGTGGAAAACTTAATCTCAGAAGTTGATGTGTAAATTGAAAATAAGCAAAAACCAAAGCATATATTATTTATTTATTATGAAAGAAACGAAGATTTAAATGAAACTTTGAAAACTCATTTCTCAGACTCTAGAAAAGTCCATTTTCAATCTGATAAAAGAAAATGTTCTCAATAAAAAAATTGTAATAACATAGCGATCGCGGTTTAATGCGATCGTCCAAAGAACTACTGCAAAAATTTTACAACGCTTTCGAAATTCCGACTCAGCAATTCGATGCCGGAAAGCCCATATATATTCACACGCACGCGCAGCCCCCCACACAAGCAGGTTTGCGCGCTTTATATGCACGCAAAGAGCGACGAGAGAGAATGTGAAGGCGTTCGTTGTCGCGTCGCCGTAGAGCGCGCGCCGTTCATCCATGTAAATGGCAAGAACGCACCTCCACCTCCCGGCAGCAGTGAAGTAACGTCGGGCCGCGCTGTCTTCAGCGCGCGCGGGGGCGTCTCGGCTTCGCGTGAAGGGCGGGAATCGAGCC
Source organism: Eupelmus azureus (assembly GCA_030522685.1). Classification (NCBI taxonomy): domain Eukaryota; kingdom Metazoa; phylum Arthropoda; class Insecta; order Hymenoptera; family Eupelmidae; genus Eupelmus; species Eupelmus azureus. The sequence continues at coordinate 3,227 of JAPYZA010007125.1, forward strand.
CTTTGGAAATGCGCTGTCGCGCGCATAGAGCTATATACAGGAGCGAAGACGCGCGGCATATCCTTGGGTATCGGAGGATATCGAAGTCGTGCCTCCGCGACTGAGCGGATTATGGATATTCCAGGCACGGATGTGCTCGAGCGCGCGAGATGCCTGTTTAATACATATCTATGTACGGCGCAAACGTGTAAATACGCGCGCGCGCGAGCTACGAATACAAGCGCGGAGCTGCTGTCGAGCAAGCTGCGAGTGAGTGACGCGCGTAATTCTATGTAGCGGCGCGCGCCCTCTCTCTCCTTGGTTAAGGTTTAATGAAGAGTTTATAGATCGAACGCCGCGCGAGCGTCGGTAAACAGAATGAGCGACGTGCGACGCTCAAATTTGAGTGATGCCCGCTTTCGCGTTCGCCGTATATTGCCAGAACTTTGAAGTTGAGGGCCTGGCAGGCTGATGATGGTACCTTTGTGTATATTCAAAGCGCTTGTAATTTGCCGCGCTGCAAAGACAAATTACGAGATCGCGCGAGTGTCGCTGTTGCAGTATGCAGGGCAACTTCAAACTTTGTCCGTCGGAGCAAGCTGAAATTTTTAGCGCTCGACCTAAGTTAAATTGATTTTTCAAACTTTCTTGTGGATTTTTGGTTACTTTTTTATACGATAATTAAACTTGAAACAGATAATGAATAATATTTGTTAATATTTTCAGTTTTTTTAAAAAGTTTTCGAAGTAAGAATAAGTCATAGAAAAAAAAGCTAAGACATACCAGACAGTCTGAAAATAGCTTCTGTAACAACAATATGCAATAAATTACATTGAGAACAAAAATTTGTGAACTTATTAAACAGCACCAGGGCTCGTGCCTCGAAGGGCTCGAGGGCTAAGTATTTATAAATTTTTAAAACGGTTTCAATTTTCCAGGCAATATCCAGACCTTATCGACACAGCGCACCCAACTAGCGTACTTACGCAGCGCGCCTGCCCCCAACAAAAAGTCACCCTCATATTTATCTCGACTTCTGCCCTCTGCTCTGCCCTTCTCTTTCTTTATACACGCTTGGCTCGCCTCCTTGTATACGCGCGTCGAAATTTCGATTCCCATCCGCCTTGCAGCAACAGCTTGTACTACTCCTTACGTACACAGATATAGGCACGCGTACACATATAAAAGCGGATGTGGAGCCGGCTCGCGCAGAGCAAAGGCATACGTTACACTGCACGCGTAAAGGTTTCATCTCGAGCCAAGGGAGAGAAAGACACGGCGGGCTGTGACGCTGCTCTCTAAACAGGCGCGCGCGCGCGCGCTTTTGCAAAGGGTTGCCTCTACTCTCTAGCCCCTATAAAGGAGAATACGGCTCTCTCTTCGTTCGTATATAACGGCGAACGGCCGCAAGAAATATTTTCCTCGGAAACGTGCGTCGTCTCCTAAGGGCGCGAGCGAGCGCAAGATCGTATACTTTCGAGCCTACGAAAGTTATGGCTCACCCGAGTACGCTCGATAAATCGTCCTCTCTCTCTCTCCCTACTCTCATTTCTCTCTCTCGCTCTCTCCTTCCGCTTTCTCTCCTTGTAGTGTGGCCCGCGCTTATCGGTATCTTACGGCACTGTTGCTGCCGCTTTTAAACTCAATTAAGCGGTATTCTGCTGTTGATTTCAAATTTAGCTTACAAATTGAAACATTTGGTGTTGGTATTGAAAAGTTTCGATATTTTAACATCGTAAAGGATCATTTATGTATTGAGAAACTTTAATAGTTTAGAAACTAAATAGCTTTATTATTGCAGATTAAAGTACAAAACAAATATAAAGATTTATGAAGTTATCAAAACAAATATAGTTTATATTATATTTAAATTAAAAAATAATATAGTTGGTATTATAGTCAAGATTTGTCAGTTAAAGTGTAACTTATAAATACAACTTATAAGTTTAAAAAATTTGTATAAAACTACTTATCAGTCAAACAAGATACAGCTGATAAAACTAAAGTATAATTATTCTTAAGATATAACAATTAAGTTCTAGAAACATATCAATACTGTCTTACAAATCAGTCAAAGTTACGGTCATGTATTAAATTTTCCTTAAAAATAAAAGTTTAAACATTCTGCACTCTTTATTATATCACAGATGAATACTCAGCTGCCCACACGCTTCAACCCCATTGTCTCTTATTGTTAGATAAGGAGTTTGAGAAATAAAGAATAATGGCTTGAGTAAATTTATAAGTAGTAAAGGTCAGGCTTAAGTTAGACGGCTCATATACTATGTAAATACATATACTATACCTTTCATTTTATTGAGCTTTGTGCTCTTGGTTTTCTCGAGAGATGAGAAGATAACTTTTTAAAGAAAGAGTACCTTATTAAATTCTAAACTGTTTCAGTAGTACATTTTATTTTATTTTTTTCAATTAAAGTAAAATTTGAGAGTTTTAATGCACTTTAAGAATATGCTTTTGCAATTATTCCGATATACCTTCCTGGTAGAATTTTTTTCATTATTTAATTTTTACAATTAATTTATTCATAATTTATTTAATAAACATACTTTAAATTAGTAAACTATTAAGTTAAAGGCATGATATAACAAGTAACAATGAAGAAATAAACACTAAAATAAAAACCAACTAAGCCTCTTATCTTCCCTCACTTTAAATCTCTCTACTTTTTCATCCCATTTTGTCACTTTTATTAACCGTTTCTATTTCCATCACGCTTTCTTTTTCCGCTGACCGATATTACTCTTTTTGCTCTCTTTAATTTCTCTTTCTTATCCTAGCGTACTTTTATCTCTCGGCGCCTCGTTCGCGCTTCCTTATTTTCTAATGGCATTTGAATTAAGCCGTTCTTATCCTTAGTCCTCCCTTTTCTCTCACGAAGAGCGGACTACTACTTGCCGGATGAAGCTAGGATACTCGCGAAATGCAAATAAGCGAGCGTTAAAACACGCAGCGGCGCCGCTCGGACGCGCGACGCTAGTTTTTATTGGGTTATACGCGCTATGCATCCACGGACACGCAGAAAATGTGTACGCGAAATGAAAAATTATGAGAGAGAGAGAGGGAGATAAGTTTATGAACACGTCGTGTTTAAATAATGTAATAAAATTTTAGGATTATACGTTAATATTATTAATGCAGCACCGAGAATTATTACAACGACCTAATGCAAGAGTATCGCGTAGCTTGATTATCATTATCTTTATTACCTGCATTGTTTCTGAATAAAAGATGATCGAGTGCGCGAAAATTTTCTTTGTTCTGTTGATCATTTGATTATATTGTAAATAGAAATATACAGTTAGAATATGTTATCAAATATGGATCTTATATTATTTATTTAAATTAAACAATTTAAATTTTGTATTACGCAAAAATCTCGTAAGATTAACTTAAGTCTGATCGGAACTCGCTGGTTCTACTTAATCTACGTAGATACCGTTTTATAATTTCTGATGTATAAAAATCTACTACGCTAACTAACGAATTGCGCCTAAGATATACTGATTAACAGAAATGTATAAAATATATTATTAAAACTAAATCTGTTTGTAACAATATGGTTTTAAATTACCCTGGTGGAAATGAATTCCATTTTATGACTAGTCAATACCTTGCAGGGTAGGAAATAGGTAATACCTAGCTATTTCTTGGTCTCCAGCTATTTTAAATGGTTAAATTTTTACCAGGGTAACTATTACCATTATTTACGCAGACATACCTAAACAGTACAAGTAAACGTCTCAAAACCACGCATAATACGCCTACTGCAATACTAGAAAATATAACGCTACATTGAACCCTGCATTTTTCCGGTCGAACACCCGGGAGAAATAGTCGGCGGAAATTTTCCCTCCTCCAACAAGCAGCAGTCTCTCCCAGACACTACTCTTTGCCTAGCGTAAGAAAATGTAAAATCAATCGCAGCTGCATTCTTTACCGTCTGTATTATCCCAGCTGGGTTGTACACAGCCGTAATAAGTCCGCCGACGGCAGAAATCGTGCGAGGGAGAAGAGTCCAGGGAAAGAAATCATGAGAGGGCCGTAAATTAAATTGAAATGAGATCTCAATTCCAAGGTCGTTGCAAATGACGCTCCCGCGTCTGCGCGTGCGCGCGACTCATTTTTTTCATTCCCGGCTTTTTCTCGCGCCGCCGTTATTACGTTGATTTACGACGAATTCGAATAGCGACGCCGGGTAGAGACGTATTAACGACGTGCCTCCGCCAAGACGAGCGCTGCATATCGACTTGCTCGAAGCTCTCTCTCTCTCTTTTTCTCTGCCCGTGCGGTATTACCATTCGGGCTGGCGCGGCGCTCTTTAAAATGGTGTTAGGGCGCGACAAGCTAAGGAGCTTGTACGCACGGCCTTTCGACGATGGAAAAATATTCTTGGCTTTTTAATTTTACTCGGGAAAGAGGTGGGGTGGAATACTTGGAGTGTACGCTGTGAGCTTATGATAACTGGTGTGAGTAACTGGTGTAGGGGAAGTCCGGGCAAGATGGTACACCAAGGCAAGATGAAACGTCGAGTCTTCTCGCATATAATACAATACACGGCATGACATAATAGTAAATATTGATAGGTAATAGTTTGTTGATTATACAGTAGTAAGTTTCGGGTTCACAGTTAACATTTTTTTCGAAATTTTGTACGTATTTGACGAAAATCGTAGTTTGTCCGTATTCTTTCTAAACGCCATGAAAGTAAGTAAACCTATTTATATTGGTTTCTACATGCGAGATTCTGTGTACTTATTTACTTAATAAAAATAGTATAATTTATGTCAATTTGAAGGCTTTAATTAGTTTAATAGTTGATTTTACAAAATAGAAAAGGCAAAACAAAATATCTCGTTCGTTATAAACATTACCAAATTCATTTTCTATTGTTTTTTCAACATAATTTAATTTGTATAACGTAATAAATTAAACCTTTGTGCAAGTATTAGTTTCCATTATTCATCTTTTTAAAGTTTTTAGTAACTTTATTTGTGATTTATATTAGCTACAAAGGGATGTTTCTGTTATAAAATAATACAAAATATAAATTTCATTTATAATTTAATGATATTTATATCTTAAGATTAAATTTTCGTAAAATTAAATTCGTATCTTATTGACATCCCCATCTTTTAAATTAAAAATAATGGTATCTCTTTTTGTAGTAAAAACATAATTCTTTTCTACCACAATAAAAAATGTCAGTCGATATTTTTATCCTTTCGCTCCTTTGCATTTTCCACACTTCAATATTCCATTTAGTCCATCTTAAAATTCGCACCTTCGTTAGCAATGCCCACGCACTTTTAAGGCCTTCAAAAGCGCGCACTGACATACATACCCGTAGCTCCGTACTCTTCCGCGAGGCAGTCTCGTAAGACAGCACGAAAAGGGAAGACGGGGAAAAAGAAGAGGGAGCAAAAAAAAAATGAGAGGAAACTCTAAAAAACGGAGGAGGTAAGTCGCGCGCAAAAGCCCCTGGTGGGCCGGCGCTCGCTCGTAATTTCGCATATTACACCCGTTCGTTATTTATTTAGGAACGATATTTCAAGAGAACGACTCCCGCGCGCGCCGTCTCTTCTCCTCCGTATTTGCATCTTTTCTCTCCCTCTCTTTCTCTCTTCTGCGCGGGCTGCAAGAAAAGAAGTGGGCTCGAAATGAAATATACGAAGGAGGAAGAAAGGAGGAAAGAAGAGGCTTCCGGGGTTAGAGAGATGGTAACGAAGGAGCGCGACTACCGGCAGCAGGAGCTGGCTCTCTGATTTTCCAAAGGGGGAAAAGCAGCGGGTGCGCTTACAGCGCGGAATGAGAAGGAACGATTATTGAAAAAGAGACTAAGCGCCACGTTCAGGCTAGCTCACTGATAATGAGAAATAAGAAAAAAGTATTTGCGAAAGGACGGATGGAGGATTGTTGTGTATGGATGCGACGCTTAGCGGGAATATGAGTGCGCGAAATGATAACGGAAAGAAGGATAAAGGATAACGAGTTGACGTTAATTAAAAATCAAAGGAACAACGATGATAAATTTATGAAATATTTTTAGTGATATCAGATATGTTATTTTTACTGGCATGCTTAAGCGAAGGTTTTTTCAAATTATAAATAACTTCCTCAACAATGTTTTTTTATTAGATAGAGAACTTTGCTTTTTGTAACAGTGTACTGCTTATACATTTTTAGCGATTAGTTTTGTAAAAGCAATTTTACATATAAGACATTTTCATAAAAAATTGAGACAAAGGTTTCTTTGAACTTAAAATGACGCTTTGGATCAAAGAGAAACCTTTTACAAAAGAAATGTAATTTTTAACATTTTGACTTCCAGCAATGCTACTACAGAGAAAGAGAATATACTATAGTTTTTTCGTAAAAAGTATAGTTTCGAATTTCTAATTATGGTCTTTTATTAAGTATTGATTTTTGAGGTAATAATTAAAAACCCAAATAAAAGTTATAAACCTCTTTTATAATCTTATACAATCAAGTTTTCGGAATAAGAACTTTAAAAATAATAAGCACAGATGTTAAATAACAAAACTCATTCCGACCGCAACACCCTTCTAAATTTCAAATGCATAATTCAGTTAGTCTGGCTGCTCGCATTTTCTTGGTCGTGAAATAAGAAATCTGCTGTAAATAAAATAATAGCGTGCGTTGCTTACACTCAGAGCTGCATGCACATCGAGTAAAAATTTTTTGCTTGGGCTTCGCGTGCGTTGGCCAAAATTGACTTTACTTATTTACGCTGCAAATATTTCAAGCAATAATTCGGACAAGGACGCTCCTCGCGACCGGGGAAAAAACAGGAGTGACGATGAGAAAAAGGGCCCTAGCAAAAGTAAAACGCGCGAGAAGATTGCAGACAGACAGGGCAGGCCGGCAAAATACGAAGCGCAAATAAGCAAGAAATAAACAAAGAGGAATACAAAATACGGTAGAGGCGCAAGAAGAGCGCGGCCGCGCGAGCGCAAGCAGCGCGAAGGTGGAAACTGTAAGCGAGAGAGACAGTCGCGCCGGCGGGCGCGGAGGGTTGATTTAGTAGCATTTTCCCGGGAATACTTGCACGATAATTCAGGAAGACGCACGGCGAATACTTACCACCTCCCATCCACCTCCTTAGAAGCCCTCCTTCCTCGCTCCTCTCTCTCCCTCACTCTCCCTCTCTCTCCCTCTCTCTCTCTCTCTCTCTCTCT
>JAPYZA010007126.1:0-10423 GCA_030522685.1 Eupelmus azureus
TAAGTAAATTTCCATTACGCGCAACGCTCGCAGTGGTCCAGCGAGGTGTTCAACGACGAGCGAACGACAAGTCCTTAATTTCTTTTGGTAGTTTGGGGGTAGAGTCGGGTATAATAGAGTTTTGAGAACGTTTTTAATAAATTCTTTGTATGTAGTACGGGACCGCGCCGAGTAACTTAAATTAGATTATTCGCGTCGAAATGCTATATCACAAGGGTTACATACCGCGTTGCGCGACATTAATTTCGCTCGATTACGCAGACGCCTGTATTCAGAACGGTCAGCCGGTCTACGAAAACGCCTAAACCTGCTCCAAGAGAGAGAGAGAGAGAGAGAGAGAGAGAGAGAGAGAGAAAAGAGGCGATGCGCGCCACTTCTCAGCGGGCTACAAGCGATATCGGCCAAGCGACAGCTGATGGCGAGCGGGATGGCGAGGATCGGTTTTGGAGTTTCGGTTGTTGTGAGGACGATCCTGCCAGCGAGCGGAGTGCGGCGTCTTCGAGAGAGAGTAACATCTGCGTGTGTTGAGTCGCCGTGATCCAGGTCTGTGCGAGAAGTCAAATCCTCTTCCCTTTTCCTTCGAGTTTTCCCTTTTAGTGCTGTACGCGACCCGTCACGACTGTTGGCGTGCGTGATCGCCTATTTGAGATTGTGCCGCGTATGTTTTTGTAAATTGAGAAATTCTGAGTGCCCTTCGAGTTTGCCCCCTTTTTCTTTGAGTTTTTGTCCTTTTTAGTGTGTCTCTCGGCGGTTAGTCCTCGCGTATGGGGAAGTTAGGATTCGGTGGGATTTTGTCGGATCTCGCGCGTCCGCGGGACGAGTCTCGTACGTGAGAGTATATTGACTGGCGCCCATTATTCTAAGTATATTTTTTTAAAGTGATAATGAAATTCGCCGATATAATATTATGTAAATTTGAGTTTTAATTTAGTAGTGTTTGTCATTCAATAACCTGAAGAATTCTACCCAGCAACTATCCCATTACACCATAATTATACAGCTTGTCTAATAAAATGTTGTGGTTTATTAACTCCAATCAAATGCTTTTGCTAGATCAAGAAACGTTATGATCAACGATTTGCTTTTATCTAATTGTTTATAAATTATATTTGTAATATAATTTAATGCATCTTTAGTACCTTTCCCTTAATACAGCCAAATCGTCGTTGGTTTAATATTTTGTTTTTATCTATGAATTATAATTTGATGCTATACATTTATCCGAAGCTTTATATATTGGCATTACATCAGCCTTTTTGATTACATTAGGCCGGATGGCTTGTTCTATACATAGATGAAAACGATAAATCAAAGGCTCTTTGATATATTCAGACATTAATTTTAGCATTTTCACATTTATGTTATCTACCCCACCCGATTTATCTTCCATGTTGTCAATTCTTTGTTTTATTTCTATATAATTTGTAGGTTTAATGAAAATTGTATTGACATTCATTCGAGGTTGTGTTAACTCAGAGTAAATTGGTTTTTTAATGTTATGACTTATCTTTTCGCCAATTTCACAAAAATACGTATTCATGTAGTTCGCTATTTCCGTTGTATTTTCAATTTTGTTGTTGTTTTCATCGCAAATATATTTTCTGTTCGTATTATTAGATTTGTTTTTGTTTAATTTTTGATTTACATAATTCCATAGATGCCTTGGATGTTTGCTACGCAAATCTACTTCTTTGGCTTCAAATTTCATTTTAGCATCATTGATTCACTTATCTAATATTTTCAAGTAATTTTTGTATTATAATTTAAGTAAATCGTTGTCTTTATTTTGTCTCCATAATTTATATAGAGTTTCTTTTGTTTTGCATGAAATCATAATACCTTTTGTTATCCAGGATTTCCTAGGTTTGAATTGCGTATTAATTTTCTTTTTATATGTACTTTGCGCCATATTTATACAAATTTGGAGTTCATTTGTGAGAGTTTCAATACCTCCGTTTCTATCTTTTTCCATTTCTAGTAAATTCCAGTTTTTTGTACTTGAAATAATTTTTAATTTTTTTAAATTTACAAAGTTGAAGTTTTTATTATTTTCATCTTGTCTAATTGTATTGTCAAAATATTCAAGTAATGGGAAATTGTCAGTAATTGATTGTAATAGTTTGTAAGGTCTAAAGTTAATTGCGTTTGTTTTGACAAAGAAATTGTCTATACAAGTTCCATCATTATTACAATTAGATGGCCTAGTTATATTAGAAAAACCTGGTGTATATCCTTATTCCAGAAAATTATTTAAGTATTCCAAGCTAAGATTATTGAGGTCTAGTAGATCAATATTAAAATCCCTTACGAAACAGTGATTTTTAACATTTTTCTTACTTTTTAAAAAAGTTTCTGTATTCATTACAAATTCCGGCTTAGGTAAATCATGTGATCTATATATCGCAGATATCTCGAGATTTTCATTATTACTTATTTCTAAGTTAGTATTAAGTATACTGTTGGCAGTGTGTGAGCAGAATCTCAGTCTGCATCGTATCATGTATATATGGCTATCCGATACGCGCACTGTATCCCGAGCTCTCAGCGTTCCCCCACTCTAGCGACCCCTTTCTTCTCGGACGCGGCGTAGCTGCGGAGCCAGCGCCGCGCTCTAATACAGTTGAACGTTCGGCTTCGCTACGTACGGTTGGCTTTTCTCGAGACCTCGAAGATACTTTGTTCTAATAAAGCTGGGCTTTTGCTCTTAAATAAGTTGGATATTGTTTGTTCAATTCTGATCAGCTCGATGTAATTCAATAAATACAAAATTTCATAAATTGCTGTCTGTGTATTTCAACAACACCCAAGTCCAGAGACATCATCTCATCAGATTATGGGCCCAGCACGCTTCCACTCCGCGCTGGAATTTTGCTGGACTTAAAAGGAGATCTTTCGAGATGTCGAAAAGCAAAGGTGAGTCGGAATATTCTCGTGGGGATGAGTGCGAGTTCGCGAGTGTTGGAAAATTGTGTTCGTTTTCCTAAATTTCAGGACGTTATCGTGTTGCGTGGGTGCCGGAAGGCCTGGAAAGGCGCGTAGCGCCGGAAAAACAAGTCCAAGCGTGTGCGGCGAGCGTGCGGCAAAATTCGCGGAATCATTAAATATGGCGGCGCTAAGGCGCGGGAAGTGAGCGTGCGGCGGAAAGGCCGAGAGCGTGCGTAGATGCCTTATTGGGCTCCCGGACGAAAATAGGGGAGGGGAGCGGAGTGGCAAGGTACGCGCGCGTAGGCATCGCTGCAAGTTGGACACGGACAGCAGCGGCACACCCGTGCGCTTATATAGCTGCATAGCGGACGCGGAAGGCGTGCGCGGCCGGACGGTCTGCGCCGCGCGCAGAGAGGTATCCGCGTGCATTCGTGTTGCCGTGTGCCCCTGCCGCAGCCATGTTTGTTGGCACTCACGCTGCTTAACAAAAACCTTTCGAAGTTTCTCATTCTGATGCATGCTCGAATCATCGTGCACGGCGCTTATCAATTTTTAGAATTTTGCGATATCACCGAATAATATATAAATTTGCTGGATTACATAGTTTGATAAAAATAATTCTTTTATGTAGATCGAATAATATTTGCAATGCTGGAAATTTTGTCGTAATAAAATTAAAAACTAACGTTATTAAATAATAGTTTAAACTGAATTTTGAGTTAAATAAATTATTTAACAATACGATCGTGATTGAAAATTATATTTTAAATAAATAATTAAGCTAGATGATTACATCTAAATGATACAGTTAACTGATATGCTTGATCTGAATAGATCAAAAGAACCTTCATCTTTTCATGCTACTTCAGGACCAGGAATTAGGAATCTCTGAGAAGCATCCTGAAGAGTTTATGTACCCAAACATGGATGAAGAAGGAAGACTTTTCATTATAACGTCCAAAAGGACGAAATATGAAATAGGTAAAAGCTTGAATTTGCCCTTAAATTAGCTCGAAAATGTAACGCGTAAATTAGATATGTACATATAATATATGAAATAGAACTCGAGACTTAATTTAAAGCATGCTAAACAGATTCAAATTAATGTGTTGGCCAGAACATATCATGTAGTGTATGTTGTTGCTGCTGCATTGTGTGTACTGTTAAATCACTGATTGCCTTATGCAGCAAACGGGCAATCAGCTGAGTCCTTTTAGTTGTGTTCGTTAACTGGATTTTGCTATCAAAGTTGCCATCTGTGATAGAGTACTATTCTTTTGATTGTTGTTTGTTGAATGCGTGGCTGCTAATTAGTGACTGGCTCATTATTGAATTGATTACAGATAAATCAAACATCGGGGACGACATGCTGTCGTCAATCTGGAAGGAAATTTCTAAGTTGCGGGAAGAAGAGGTGGCTTCGACCGGAGAGCTAGACTCAAGCCAACATGAGACAGTTCGGTCCTCAGAGTTTGAAAGAGAGGAACATAAGCTTGATTCTGGCGGTAGGCCGGCCGATCAGCTCGATATGGATAATGCAAAATTGCCTGAGGGGCATGTAAAGGACAGATTAATTTGTGATTTAAGCTCAAAACTACAAGGTAAAAATTCCACCCCAGTTTTAAAATCAAATTGCTCTGTAAAACTGGATTTGAATCTCGTGCAAAACCGTCGACATACGAGGACACTTAAGTTTGAAAGTTCGAATGGGAAAGAAAATTACGATAAGGATTTTAATCAAACAAGCATGCACTCGGACGATAATAATCAACAAAACATGATGAATTTTAACAATCCTTCTCAATTTTCAGAGATAATGATTAAGCTGGAGAAAATGGAAGACAATAATAAGACTTTCAAAAGGGAAGTCACGGCGGACATTCAAAAACTGACTGAGAAAATGCAGATAAGGTTAGACACGCAAGCCAATTCGAGTCGGCAGTTTTGAATAAAAGTTCGAAATCCGTTCATGATAAAGTCCAAATTGAAGTCACCACTTCGGATAACTCTTCGCGTAGAGAATATAAATTAACGCCCGATGTAAATATAGATTTTTTTATGGATTCTCTGACTTCAGAATTAACTTTTCGCGACCTGTTACATGTAGTCGACTCGTCAGTGAATCCGCCGGAAAGACTAGATGAAGCTAAGCTCGAAAATGATAAAATTAGAGTACGTGATATTTTGATAAATAGAATCAATATGTCGTACCGTACTAAAGTGGGAGATATTAAAGACCCTGTCGTTCTGCTGGATAAAATCAAACAATTAAAAGCTAGTGAGATAAACCTATTGACTGCTAGTTTGAGATCGCGATTGCATGCTATCAGGAATGCTCCGAATATAGAAAAGGAATCTTTCTTCTGGGATAGGTTTGATAATATAGTTAGATTGTATAACAAGATACCGGATATGGCTGAATTGACTGGAGTTGAAGTCAGAGACGCACTGTTTACGGCTATTTCTAATAAACTTCCTCGTACTAATGAGACAGAGTATTTTAATATAAACTCTACAGGCAATATCTTCTCGATTGATCAACTTAAAGATTACATTATTCGGCAGGTATCAGCTTGTCTGAATAAACATGATGTTAGATTGAAGGAGACTACAGCTGGAACAAAGGCCTATTACATGCCTCATCTGGGTGAACTTTGCCATAACTGTGGCAACAAAGGCCACTATAAGAGCGAATGTACCAGGCGAGGCAAAATGTGCTATAGGTGCAAAAGCTATGAGGACCATGTTCGGGCGGACTGTCCTTACACCGATGATCAACTTAAAAAGATCCTGCAGGAAAACGAACGACAAATCATGTATAAATCTTCAGATTCTTATCGTGGTGGTGGTCGTGGCGACTACAGTCATGGCATTAAATGCAAAAATAGTAGTGCACCTGAGAACAGCACTGCCAAAAGACCCAAAGTAGGCCGCGCCCGAGGCGGACAACGAGGACGGGGAGGTAGTCATGGCAAAGCACACAAAAAACTGCACAACTCAAAAATAGGTAGCGGCCAAAATCAAAACGGCCAAGCTTGTGAGTATGCGGACTTACACGTTTACAATAAGCTCGATTATATAGATCGAAATGAAAGCAATCAGCTAATTAGATTTCTGGCCGATTCGAGTGCCACAGAGTACATGACAAATTCCAAGCTTATTTTTAGATCCTTTGATAGCTCGAACAGAATTGATATTAAATGCGCAAATGATAATCACGCAGCGATCATAAAATCAGAGGAAGCGGGAAACATAGCGGGCCACACAAAAGAAAATAAATTTTTAAGCTTGAATAATGTTATTTACGCGAAATCATTATCAGAAAATTTATTATCATTAAGGAAGTTTGTTGATAAAGGATTGGCTATTTACTTAGATAATATGCGCATCGATATTTTCGATCCGATATCAAATAAAACATTCGTATCTCGAATATATGAACAGCCCTTTTGGATAATTGAGTTGGAAATAAACAGCTTAAATGAAGCAAAAAGAAATTTTAAGTCAAATAGGGTTGTAGCGTATATCACCACAAGGCGACGCGAATACCTAGTAAAACGCTTGACTTCTGATGAAAAAATTGAGCCTGAAAATGAAAAAGGATGTGAGGAACATCGAATGGTTTGTGAACAAAGTAAGTTCGAGTCTGAGATGGAAATTGATGCTATCAAAATGCATGTAAACTTAAACGTAGAGGCAAAAAGCAACGAGCTATGCTCTGGCTATTAAAATTTTGATGGCACTTTGAGAGAGAAAAATAAATAATTTAAATGATTCTAGCTTTTATGATAACGTAGATGCACTTGATATTAGCAAGATTAATTCTTCAGTCTATACTAATAAAGCGCTGTTATGGCATGTCAGATTAGGATATTTGAATGTATTTCAAAGGAATTTTCCTGATCTGAAAAGCTTGAAAGATGTTAAGACTCTGTGATGGATTGTGAAGTTTGCATCGTATCAAAATTTAATAAATTGCCTTTCAGTTCGACGAGACAGAGAGCAATTTGGCCTCTGCAAACTGTTCACGCTGATACTATGGGTCCGATCAGCCCAGCCACACATCCCAAGGGCTACAGATTTATATCTGTCTATATTGATGATTCTTCTCGGCTCGCGATGGCATATCCGATGAAAAATAAAAGTGAAACGGGCTATTGCTTGCAATCTTTCATAATAAGTTGGAGAAATATATTAGGTAACGACTCAAAATTCTGGTATCTTCGATGTGATCAAGATACAGAATTTACAGGAGGTTATACGCTGGATGTTTTAAATAAGTTCGAAGCTGAATTGGAATTGGCTACACCTGACAAACCTGAGCATAATGGGGTAGCTGAACGATTTAACCAAACCATTCAGAAAAACACTAGAGCTCTAATGTATGACACGCGCTTACCTGAAAATATGTGGGACGTAGCCCTGAATCCGGCAGTTTATTTTTACAATAAAACTCCACATTGCTCCAATAAGATGGTGTCACCCTTGCAGAAATTTAACGCAGATTTTAAGCTCAATTTGGAGCAATTAAAACACTTTGGCTGCATCGCATAGATCAAGGTACAAAGAAAAACTGGACCTAAATTCGATCAGCTGGGAAAGAGAGTTGTTCTGATTGGCTATAAGCCAACAGAATATTTATTCTTGAAATCAAAAGAAGGAAAATACTACGAAAGTAAAGATGTCCGATTTAATGAGAAGTTGATATTTGGCGAAAAATACAACAAACGTAGTATTAAGGTTTGGGCAAATCCTTTGGAAAACATAAACCGAGAAACATGGCTTGTATAGTTCGACAAGGAGGATGATCTTTTGATCTCTGAAACGGAGGGAGAAAAACCGAAAAGAGGGCGAACCAGAAAAGAAAGGAAATTCTATTGGCCAATAGAATCACACAAGCTTGAATCGGATTTGAATTTGCTGGAAGATAATGAACAGTACGCATTTATTGCCACTGTAGAAAATGATCCAAATTCCTATCGAGAAGCCATGTCCACTGAAGACAAGCAGGAATGGAAAAAGGCAGTTGAAAGTAAACTACAGTCAATGGAGAAAAACAAAGTTTGGACGATTTTTGATAGACCATTGAACTCCGAAGGCAAAAAACCAAACATCATCGATTCAAGAAGGGTTTTGAAGAAGAAAGCTGGACAAAACAACGAAGCGAAATTTAAAGCTCGACTTGTAATAACAGGTTTCAAAGATAAAAACTCATATGAATTAAGTGAAACATACGAACCTGTTTCAGGATTACCTTTGATCCGACCAGTCTTAATGATAATCAATAAGTTTGATCTTGAAATTCGACAACTCGACGTCAGAACGGTCTTCTTGAATGGAACAATTGACAACGAAATTTACATAGAAATTCCAGAAGGCGTCGACTGCTCACCAGATATCAGACGAGATAAAGTTTGTAAAATCCAGCGTACTTTGTACGGATTGAAAATAAGTTCGAACAGATGGTAGCATTAAAGCTTAAATTAACATCTCACGACTCAGAGCCTTGTCTCTTTACTTGGCGTCAAAATGATCAATTTTTAGTATTACTGTTGTACGTAGACGACATATTGATAGCCAGTGATAACATAACCAAGTTGGATGAGATCAAATTGAAACTTAAGTTGGAATTTGAAATGTCTGACATGGGAGAACCTAAGAGTTTTCTCGGGATAGAAATTAATCGAGATAGACAAAAACAGACGATGACGCTTACGCTTGAAAAGTACATCGATAAATTATTGAGAAAATTTTGATAATGTTTAAGAGTGAGATGCATCCTCAAAGGACACCCATGGTGAAAAACTAAGTAGCTAGACGAGACAGACGAGAAAGAGAAGATGACGAAAATCAGCTCGAAAATAAATCAAGTAAGACGAATGGTCCTTACAGAGAAATTATTGGATCTCTTCTCTACCTAGCTAATACTGTTCGACCTGATATTTCTTATGCCGTAAATGTCTTAAGCAGGCATCAGATCAATCCCACGGAAGAAGAATAGAAAATAGTAAAGCGATTGTGTCGATACTTAAAATACACTAAAAGTCTGGGACTCAAGTTTGAAGGAAAGCTCGACGATTTGCAAGTTTATTCGGATGCAAGCTTTGCAGACTGCAAGGGTTCACTTACAACCAGTGGGTTTGTAATAAAACTGTATGGAGATACAGTTTCATGGAAAACACATAAACAACCTTATGTGGCATTGTCGACTTGTCAAGCGGAGTATGTCGCTATGAGCGAGGCTTGTCAATACATGGTGGCTCTGCAAAATTCTTTAAGCTTGATTTTGGAAGATACTTTCGTGCCCATGACTCTTTGGTGCGACAATATAGCAGCTGAGGCTAGTACACAATTAAGCTGTACTAATAAACTTAGACATAAGACCAAAGTTCGAGAGCATTATGTCCTAGAATGCGTAGCCAGAAATCTAGTTAAAATAAGTTGGATTGCTTCTAAAAATCAAATGGCTAATATATTTACAAAGGCCTTGCCATTTAAATTGCATACAAGATTGACTGAACTAATCCTAAATAATAAATTATAGCACATTCAATTTCTTATTTCAGACAATAAAGACTAAGCTGGATGTGGAACTTCGAGCTGGAGCAAGCCAAGCCTCACATGGAGAAATCTGCTCAGGAGTGAGTGTTGGGAGTGTGCGAGCAGAATCTCAGTGTGCCTCATATTATGTATATATGGCTGTCCGATACGCGCACTGTAGCCCGGGCTCTCAGCGTTCCCCCAATCTAGCGGCCCCTTTCTGCGAAGCCAGCGCCGCGCTCTAGTACAGTTGAACATTCGGCTTCGCTACGTACGGTTGGCTTTTCTCGAGACCTCGAAGATTCTTTGTTCTAATAAAGCTGGGCTTTTGCTCTTAATCTTCAGACTGCCGGAAAGCCTATATATAGGCATGACCTCTGATCTGGTCTTTGTACAGACTTCATATATGATACAAGATACACATTTGGGCACTTATAAAGGGCGTTTTGATATCTCAAATCCCGGCAGTCTAAAGGTTAAATAAGTTGGATATTGTTTGTTCAATTCTGATCAGCTGGAGGTAATTCAGTATATACAAAATTTAATAAATTGCTGTCTGTTTATTTCAACAACACCCAAGTCCAGAGACATTATCTCATCATATACTTAGCTTACCAATTTTTATAATGTTCGTAGTATCAATAACCTTTTTTTTTTACATAAGTAACTACTCCATCAGACTTATTTAAGAGACTATTATTATAATAACTTGTGACGGAGTATTTTTCCCCGAATTACTCCGAGCACTCGATTGTCTCTCACCGAATGTCTCGTTAAGGGCGCCAGGTGAGAGACGCGCAATCTTACTTTTCCTCTCCCAGCCTTCTGATGTTCTCTCTCTCCCAGAGGAGGTCCTGCTGACTCCTCGCCGTCGGGGCTGGCGAGGTGATGCGATGGACGTTGCGCCGGCAGTGCGCTAAATCTCAAATCCATTCAAATCGCTAATTACCTTACTCTT
>JAPYZA010007127.1:0-10422 GCA_030522685.1 Eupelmus azureus
AATCTCCACCTATATTGAACACTTTAAATTAAGTACAAATTGAAATATTCGGTTATAAAACATTTCAAAACAATATCCCTTAAATAAGTAAGATTTCAAATCGGTATAAATTAAATTAACTCGCTAACTGGTGGTCTTGTAAGACCTCTCAAATTATCTTGTCAAAGCTCCGAGAGACAAGCCTCTACTGCGATATATCTTAAGAGTCGCATAAAACGTCCATTTTATTCTACACACACGACCTACAACGTTCAATTGGCACCATAAAAAATAAAAAAAATGCGCACTCGTTTCACATTGACCCTAAAGGTGCGAGGCAAGGGCCATTGCCGCGCTAAAACTTGTCAACAAAGCTGGCGGCCGGCGCGCTTTGAGCTGCACTTGAGCGCGAAAAGCCGCGCCCAGGCTCTGGCCTTAAACTCTCATTACGAAGATAATATTCGGAAAATAATACAAAGCAAACGAGCGCGCAAGTATATATCCTTTCGTTCTTACGGATTGACGCGCCAGGTAACAAGCTCCGGCTGGAAGTGCGTGAATAATTAACGAGAAGCGTTTAAGTGCCGGCTGTTGGTAAGGTGAACTTCAGCCCTTCTCTTTGACTTTTGATTTTTTTGCTGGTGGTTGGAAAGGTGTTTTTGGTAATTGGTCGAGTTTTTAATTATTTTAATGAGCCGTGTTTGTTAGTTTGAAGTAATTGTAATTAACGCGGTGATTAATGGCTGCTCACGCGTGAAGTTTTTACTTGCGAGTTGGCCGCTTGAGGTGTAGTTTTCTTTTTGCACGGAACTTGATCGGTTTCGTAAGTTACTGCTTTTGGTGGTCTCGACTGGCTTGTTTTAGACTAGGCGGCTTGATTTTGAATGGATAATTTGATTTATTTCTTGATTATTTGAAAAAAGCGCATTTAGAGTAAAACTTAGCAAAATGAAAATAAATAAAAAGAAATTCAACAGACGGATTAAGCTAATTTTTTATTCCACTTACTTATTTTGAAAAAAGAATTAATCCTCATAAATAAATTTTTATTCAGAGGTTTTTTATACATTTTTAGATCGTGTTATAAAAATTTTATTCTATAATTCCCTCCAAGAGGTCTCCAAGTTTTTTGCAAGTATATTATACTGCGAATTTCTAAATATAAAGTTTTTGGATTTCTATCCAAGTAAGTAAAGAACTATGCATTTCTCAAGCGTACCATTCAACGTAACTTATTTCACAAATTTCTTAAATCTAATCGACTACTTATTAAAGAAAATCTAAAAATATAATTTCAATGCAGGGAAATTGCATACTAAGTATAGTCCTATCCGTATACAATAAGTAATATTTTAAAGTTCATGCATAATACTCCGAAAGCATTAGTACCATTATTCACGGTATAAGCTATTAACTTTATAATAAAAATAATTATTATCTTGATGAAAAACATAATTAGAATTTTAATTGATATACAGACCGCAAATAGATTTAAACTGATATATCCAAAGTAAAATACATACGCACATATAGCATAACAAAAACACATACATATTCAATAAAAGTAAGGAATAAAACCATCAGGGAGGAGGAACAGAGGCCCATCCATCAACGTAATACAGTTTACTGACAATCCAACAAATTATTTTCTCAGACTCCAAACAATTTCATAACGCAATCCTCTCATCGCCGCATTACCCATCTACCATAATACACTCAAGAGAATTAACCAATCGACGTAACTACGAATATTCCTCAACCTTCCAGCTTAATTAAAACAAAAAAATCTTTATCTCCCTGTCATCTAAATCGCGATCAATTTCTTAAACCAGAGCAGCCTCATAACGCCTATATTAATTTTAATTAAATCCTTTGCTTTTTTGTAATCGCCGGGCCACGTGATATCCCAGCCCAAGCAGCTACCGCCACTGCAGCCAAGAGACTTAGGAGCCGAGGCGTAACGCGTTGTATACATATATTACGGGAATGCTTGCGTCACAGCTCGCGCACACGAATTAATCGTAAACTTGCGCTCTTTACCGTCCCCCCCGTTAATTTCAGAGGCGAGAGCCAGGTTCTATATGGTAATTCTCGTCCGGCCCGAAATACACTTGGTTTCACTTGCGCCACGCTGGGCCCAAGTGCGTAACTAGTCCTCCCTAATGCTAATTACGCTTGATGCACGGTAGCACAAGTGTGCACGTGTGTGCGTGTATATAGGCTTGGGCAAGAGTCTACGCAGGAATGGGAGGATGGCCTTTGTTGAGCGCAGAAACGCGCAAGGAGGAGCGTAAACAAAATTAATTATTACGCGGGACATGAGGGTACTTTCTTTTTTTTATGATTGTGCTGGTTTTTTTGTCGATCTGCGGGGTCGTTAGGTTTTTATCGAGGTTTATTTATTAAATATTGGGATTAAGATTACGGAGCGTAAAGTGGTTAGCAGGTTTCGGGATGGTTTTTAATGAAAAGTTAAATAATTTATGTGGATTTTACGTAAGGCTGCTTTGGGTTTTACTAGTAGTTATTATAAAATAAATTATTGGAATTATTTTACAGTTAAATGTACTAAGATTTCGATTTCAGAGAATATGCATGCATACCCTTAATTAAATGGTGAAAAAATCATATTCTCCTAACTCATAAATAAAATATAAACCGTTTTTCATGAAAAATTATAATTACACACAATTAAATTTCATAAATTTTAGTTTCATACAGCTGAAATTGAGCGTAAGTACAGGCCAGGAATTTTCAAAACTGCGAATGTCAAAAACGAAAAGCTGTTGACTGACGTACGTTGATTGACATCTTGGAAAAACACGTATGCTAATCATTAGCTCGCAATCGCACCGAGCAATTTGTAAAATCTAATTATAATTTTTGAGAATACTAATGCAATTACCATGTCGAAATCTCCACTTTGATACAGGCATTTTACAATTAGATTAGCAAATAAGGTTAAGAGCGCACACTGCAGGCGAATCCATCAAAGGAAATGGAACTTTCATTGCTAAGAAGAAGATAAAAAGTTGAACGGTTATCTCGAACGTACCCGGCAAAGGCATGCCCGTATGTGCAGAACATAAATTAAAATGAGTTTAATGGTTTGCATCCATACCTGTTAGGATAGGTTTCTTATGAATGAGTTGCATCCTTTTTTATTACGTTTTATGACGTACTTTGGACCGTTTTAATTTATAGAAACCATAATCTCTCAGCCGATGTAATATTTACGTTAATTATAAGATACTATTCCTAATAAACATCGAAACTTAATTATATTTTACATCTACCTCTAAATAATACTTTTGGCATTTTAGTTACGGCATTTTAATTCCACGTTCTTCTCTCCCAAACAGCTGCGATCAGATTCGCACACAATACGACGGATCATATCTCAATTCAAAATTCTTTCCCCGGCCATATTGAACAAAGTTCATTGAAAAGCTTCCTAACAGAGAGCGACAACAGATCGGTTACAACAATACCATATCGCCATTCTTCGGCCGAGATGAAACTCACTGCTGCTCTACATCAAACGAAAGTCATACTCTCCTCGTTTGATCAAATTGAAAGGGAATATTGTTCTACGCGCCGTTACAAAATAATCGAGCGATTGATTTACGATTATAATACATGCAATTGAATGAGCTGTACATAACGGCGGCGCGCGATTGACAAAAACGGTTTGGAATTGGCGAAACTCGGCGGTATTGTATTTACTGTTTCAAAACTGTGAGATCGTCGTCGGGTAATTGAAAATAATAATTCAGAGTTGTTTGGCGGGAAAACTGAGTAATGCTTTTTTTGATCGGGCTGAAAGATGAAGAACGTGAAGTGATAATAAGCCGACTTCAGCTCTTCGATATTCAATGATTAATCCTGTCGAATGTGCATTCATTTTCCTGAAAAGGAATCGAAATGGAAAAAAAATCTTTCAACTCTGATTCCGATAATTACATAGCACGTGACATCCTAATATGCAAAGCCAGGATTTGAAAAAAAAATCCAATAAAAAATCAGGTTTCCTACATTTAAACATCAGCAGCGACTGCTTGAAAATTTCAAGAAAATATTCGAGTTTTTTCAAGCGGAAAAAATGCATCGCATGCATAATGAATACAAAATCATGGAAATAGCTAAGCGTTAAAATGCGCAGAACGTATAAGAGCAAACCATAAAAGAATACAAAAATGGCGAAAAATGTTGCTTCGTGTTACTCGAGGGAGAAAGTGCTAATGACAATACAAAGTTGTTATTTTTAGTGCCAGTAAAAAAAACTTTTAAACCTTTGTTTGTTTAAAATCTTTTTATAAACGGGCAATTATTTTAATAAGAATGTTAAATATGTACTATATTATTTTGCCTGTGGTCACGTGAAACACGATTCAATTAAGGAAACCAATTTTTCAAGTTTTTGTACACAGAATGTCGGTAACTTTATTATATTTATAAGGAGGAAATGTAAGCTTGAAAAATATTTTAAATTAGTACGAAAATTTTAATTTAAATTAAAATAAACTAAAAAACGTTCCACATCAAAGTCCGAACAGAAGTAGTCAGCTGTGACTTTAATACTTTAATAAAGCACGAATTGTAACAAACGCACAACCGAGAAATATTTTCGTGAAAACCAAACGTTTCGACATCCTCCTCCCGCTATCTCAAAACTGTAACTCGCTCGTGGAGATAATAAACTTTTACCGCTTCATTTCCATAAGCGTAAAAACAAGCGCTCATTCAGCCGTAAAAGCCTCGGCGTTTGCCTCTTTTTTTCCATCTTCCTTAACGGGTCACACGCGCGCATTTTCAAATCCAGCGCCGAGGAAAAAAACGCATCCTCGGAAAAATCGCGATTTCAAGGTGACTTTCTCCCCTTTAAAGCGCTACTCATCGCGCGATGCGAGCCTTCGATTTTCTGGCTCTTTTCGGTCGCGCGCGCGCGCCAAGAAACGCCAACGAGTTTACGGACGACTTTCACGCCGCGGAGAAAGAGGGGTAAAGACGTCTCGTTTTTTTTTCCTCCTCGTCTGCGCGCAGAGCGCATCTGCCGAGTATACATGTATCTGAAATCCTGTTGGCCGTGTGGACCGAGAGACGCTGACTTAACGGTGACTCGCGTGGCGCAGCTCCGGCGATTTTTACATTACACTATATATATACGCTTTGGATGTTGTAGTTTTATTACCATTGCAAATCGCCGGCTTTTTTTGTCGAGATGGATTGTCTAATGTCGCGTGAATTATAGCGCGCTTTGTCATAGGCGGCTCCTTTTAGTACATAGCGTTGGGTTTGTTTTATTTTTATGTGTGCCGGAGCGGGGAGTGGTGATGAGCCGCGCGAAAGATGGAATTTAGCGGTGTTTCTGAGATTCCTTTTTGCGCTGGAGCGTTAATTGATGTATATTGGTGTAATAGTGCTGGGGAATGAGGTCGATGTGACTATTAAGAGAGCTTGAAGTTTGGTGTTGTTTGATACGCGGCTGCCGAAAATATTGGCGAGTTATTTATTATCTTTGAGGTGTAAACCGTTTTGAATTTTATTGCTTATTTTTAATTTTTTATGTTAAAAATAAAGAACTTATTCTTTTATATACGTGTAAGCAATGCAGTATATTTGATTAGTTTGATTTTCAGAAATTTTCTTAATGGCGAAACCAGAAACTACATTTTATGCACGCATACATTAAATAAAACAAAGCGAGACGTTCAATTTTAAAATTAAGACGGATACAGCGCAGAACAAAGAATTTCCGTAAAACTCGTAGGAGTATGCGAACTTTCCATTCTTTATAAAATCTGGAAAATATTTTAATTCCTGCCTTTCGATACCACGCACTTTTAATTGAGAGCGGAAACGTTTAACTGCTTCTGTTTTAACGTGTCCATAAAATCAAGGATTTTGAATGTGCCGAAGACAAAGAGCCAAACACGTTCGGTAAAAGTACCGTGAACGACCGGATTATATAAAGGGATTTAACTTTTTACGACTGGCCCTAGCGACATTCGGCGAACGCTCGCGTGATTATCGAATAACCTGTAAAAGAACTGTTATCGGCGTTTAATACCGGTAATTAATCATTTACTGCTGCTTAAATACCGAAGTTACATGATCTCGATTCTAAACGGCAGGCTATTATTTGCTGATATAATACAATTTTATTCCCTCCGCGGCGCTTCAAACTAAATCATTCCAGTAAAATTCGTTTATAAACTATACATTTCTCTATCCCCACCGTCTCGGAAATTCCTTAATTAAAATCCCAAAGCCGAATCACGTTTCACTAACTAAACGGCCGCCTCGATCTCATTAACCCGCGTACAAACGATCTCGCGTTCGGCGCACGTCTCGGACCTTTCCACATTCTCTCTCTCATATACAGTACAATGCGCGAGCAGCTCACAAAAAAGCACTTCCAGCATCGATACCCTAACTTTCTTCTCCCAACACGTCCAGCACGCTCGGTATCAGCCGGCTCCGACTGTAACACACTGACATTTCTCCGGCGATAGTCGCGCTTACAATCGGCTTCTCCCCTTAAAAAGCAATCAATTGACACACATCTTGTCTTAAATTGATAAAAAAAAAAACGAACCGTCGGTAAAAGCGCCATCAATCAAGCGTGAATCGAGAGAAAAAATCGCGCACAAAGGAGCGCGTGTCAGCGAGTTAAAGTTCGCGTGCGCCCGGAGATTCGAACGCGTGGCTTGAAACGCGCGGCCCCGCCGAATGTACCGCAACGCCCGCCGAGAGAGAGAAAGATATGTAATGTGCAGAGGCGCGCGCGCGCGCCGCGTGATTGGGAAATATTTTCACCGAAAAAGGCTTTTAACTATTTCGTGAGCGCTTTGATTTATTCATAAATTCTTGATTATTGGCGTTTTTTCGGTCGCGCGCTGTAATTACGATTCAGGGAGCTGAAAAGCGTGTGACTTTTTTGCCCGGGGACGGCTTTTTTCCACGCCGAACGTGGAAGGCGCGTCTAGAGGTTTTTCCCGTGAGGCTGGATATAGCAGCGCTATTCCGTTTTATGCTAATTAACAAAAAAGCTTCTGGAGCAAGGCTCCGCGCGCTGCGATGATTGTTCAGTCGGGTATTTATAGAGATGGAGATAGGTTGTTTCGATTGATTAGCGATTAGACTGACAAATTTACGAAGAAAAAGAAAAGGTGCACTGAGATTGATAATTCCAGTTTTTCGTTTCAGATAAAAAAAGATGTATGTAAAATTAAAAAAGTGTGTCTTTGATTTTCTTAAACGAAACGGTCAAGTTCCGAAACCCACATATTATATTAACCTACAAGAAGCTCGACATAACCAACATTTTCCATAGATTACCAAACATTCAACAAGCACACTATATAATCGAACGACAATAATTTGCCTGTAATCTCTTTAAAAGCCGAGGGGAAAAGCGGCGGGTTAATACTTTAATTTACCAAAGTAAGATAAGGTGTCAGTGTGCCCCATAACTTTTCCTTCGCGCTCGCGAGTTATTAAGCCGGCAAAAAATGTCTTACACTAGGCCGGCACAAATCGAACATTAAATTTAAGAATGGGGGGCTAGAGCGCACAAATCACTCGGTTTAAAATTAATGCTTTTGTCGGCTACTAATGTTTTGCCCGTTATTTCAGCTTTTTATCGTGTTCATTGAATATTACGAGAGTTGTACGGTAGGATACAGGCGGCTCTAATGGTCCATGAATTCAGGACTTTTACTTAGCACGAATTTAACGGATCTGTGCTAGCTCGTTGTGTTTATCGCTGTTTTGTGGTTAAATTAATGCTTTTTCTGTAATTTGTTCCTAATCCATTGCCACTTGATGCATCGGCTTAATTTCTTTACTGTTTTAAATATTTACGTTAAATTCTTTCGTATAATTCGAATGTATTTTAAAAATTTTTTAAACCTTTTTTGTTTGAAATACGTAAAATTTGAACCGTTAGAAACCCAGTGCTTTTGTATTCACAAGTAATTTGCAAACAACCGTTTTATTACACCAGACTCCAAACCACCGAACAATCACGTCAACCATAAGCCATCAATTCACCGCCTATAGAAAGTACACAATCATCCACACCATCCTCATCTCTCAAACAGCCCGAAACTATCACCGATCCCACGAAAATCCAGCTCGTTCCCAGAGCCGAAAATTCCGAGCCTCCAAAATCCCGTAAACACATCCGTTCTCCTTTTCCTCCTTCATCCGAACTCGCGTGTCATCCACGCGCGAAAGCCGACCTCTTCGAAGAAAGTATCCACACACACATACGCAGCAGAAGCGCATCGTTGTTAAAAAGTAGAGCTCGCCGCGCAAGCAAAATATAAAGTGTATCACAGCTGCAGCTGCCGGCATGTATAATAATCCAAAACACACACCAGGCGGCATAGGTAGCTGTCGGCTAAAACTATAGGTATATAAGTATAGGAATAGGCGGAGGTAGCCGCTTGTTGCGCTATACGAGAGCTGAGACTCACCAGTCGGCGCGAAAGTCGATATCGCCGCGAGTGCGCTGAGAATGAGTATAAGCAGCGGCCTGCTGCTGCTGCTGTGCTGCTCGGTAGCCTCTCCTGCCATTGTCGCCGACGGTCAGGTCTGCTGCTGCTGCTCCCAGATTATTCCGGGCGCACATCTCACACCTGAACCGCACCGTATCAGAGCTCGTGTCTCCTCACTTTATATATACATATATATATATATAAAACGAGCTCTTCACCTCACCGCTTGATTATCCTCATGTCGGCTGTTATGTGTGTATAAACTCACTCGAGACAACCGCCCGGCGCGCACTGACTCTCTCGTCTGTATACACCACTGCAGCGCTACGTAGGTATATATACACGCGTATCGGGGCCGTGTGTCTACTGCCAGAGCTCTCGATCGAGCTGCGCGTCTAGCTCTCGCGTGGCTCTCCGCGCGCGTTCGTCTGTCTCTCTGAGCGGCGGGCCAGCCGCACGCGAGAGCTCAGCTCGCAGGCTCTCCTAAGACACTCTCCCCTCCCTCGCGGCGCGAAAGCAAGACAGAGCGCGCGCGTGCGGACGGTTAAAGAGAGAGGGATGTGTCTGTGTCTGTATACTTATATATATACCTACAACACATCGGGCGCATTGTGCGACGACGAGCAAGCGCTGTGTATATATCTGCGCGTATACTTACACACGGCACAGGTATATATATGGATGGGGGGGCCTGGATTGGATATATGTGTGTATACTCCTACGTGCCGCGCGGTGAAAGTCGTGTGTATATACCGGTCCCAGCGCAGAGCCGCGCGCGCGCAAGCACAGCTGGTCCAAGCGGGATAGCCCGGAGATCCGGAATGCGACGCGAGGTGATTACCTATGCGTGTGCGTCGGGGAGACGCGGAAGGTTGAAGGAGAGTGGATCGCGGCGCTCGGGGCTGTTTTTTTGTTGAGGAGGTGGTGGATTTAGAGGCGGGTGGTTGGGTTGAGATTGGAATTTTTAAGGGTTGGTGGGGTTTAGAGGTGTGTGGCTAGGTGGATGTGAGCGAGCTGTTGGCGATGAGGGTGGATGTTAGGGGGAGAAGCGAGTTGCGCGGTGGGTGTGTAGGTACCTAGGTCATTTACTGTGATAGTAGCTCACGGTTGGAAGAAATTATGACACGGCAGGAGAAGGAAAATTAAAAGCTATTTTCCACGGAGAATTGGGTTCGAGCCGCTGGATCGTTATAGTGAAAGTGTCACTAAGATCGAGTGGAAAAGATGCGATCTTGCACCGGGGATTACTTGTATCACTTATTATAAAGTAAAATTATACTTAATTAGGATGACAATGTGAAAAGAGCCTTTATGCACTCTATAAAAAGTGTGAAATATTCTCTATGTAACTTCGCTTTAATTATGTGAATCATTTCATGGCGAGGGAAACGCTGACTCATATAAATATCGTTACATAAAATAGCTTTACATAAAAAAAAAATCAGGATTTTAGAAAAAAGGAAAATTAGCTTAAATGTCGCAAACTTTAAGGAATCAGATTAAATTGCACGAGTGCACTCGAAATTCCTGGTAATTGATAGATTTGGTTTGAAAGTAACAAGAACAAGATTAAGCACGTTAGTAGCCGATAATATATTCCTGAAAAGCATCTTTATTTTTTTTTTTTAAACTTTATCATTTTCTTTTTAGACTTAGAAGAAAATTGTTACCAATCAAGTTTCCTCTCGCTGCCAGCTTCACGTAAGGCTCCTACCAGCTCTGATATATACGTAATTTTTTCTCGGGCCGAATCATTAGCTGCTGGATTTTTCGTAAAGTGCGATCATGAACCGGTTATCTTACGATCTTGTCAGCAGGTTCTTTATATTGTCATAAAATAATTTAAGCGTAAGACACTCACGTGGTCGAATATATAAAGATATTACATTTCGGAGGGAGATAAATTTTAGAAAAACACCGCGTCACTAATTGAGAATGC
>JAPYZA010007128.1:0-10420 GCA_030522685.1 Eupelmus azureus
AAAAATCTCGTTCACCTGCGGCCAAGACGAAATATAGTGCACTTTGCGGCTCACTTGTGTGCGTGTAAAAGAAACCTTATTTAATGCTCTTACCATGTAACTTCACTGTAATCTCTCGGCGCAGAAGGAAGACCTATCACAGCCTGCCAGTCTTCTTTGAGCTTTAAAAGATTCGTGTACGAGTGCACCTACGAAAAGGGTCATAAAAAGCCTGTAATTATTACCTGGAGATTGAAAACAAATATTCAATAATTTGAAAATCTAATTATTTTGAATTTTTTTAATGCAATACATAATTAAAACTAAACTAAAATTAATACAAAGTTTGTTTCTTACTTTTAACGTGTGCGTTACAACGGTATATTACCGCAAAGCAATTAAAAAACTTAATTACACGTGCTCAAAAAGTTGACGTAAATCTCATTAGTAATGCTCCCACCACTCCGAACACCCCAAAACCATGTCAAAATAAACTTCATCAAAATCACTACGACTTCGAGAAAAGAATTACTCCCAATTAATTTAAAAAAAAAAAAGAAGTAGAACTCCGCAAAAATCTCCGCTGACCGAGCACTCCCCCTAATACAAACGTTTTACGTAACTTTATAATTGAAAACGATAAGCGCCCAGCTACACGCAGGTCATTAAAATTCCGCGCGGCGTACTTACCGGCTCAGACGAGAGAGAGAAAAAAAACGTCAAGCTCGCCACCTACACGCGGAGAAAAAGCCGAATTCCCCGGCGAAGGTTAAAAAGGCGAGCGCGAGAAAAACTAAAGCTCAGCTCCGGATATTACGACGGATAAAAATCAAATTAGCCTTATATGTGCGAGGCTCGCTGGCTGACCCGAAAAAGTCAAGCGCGAGCGCACGACGCCCAAGTCCCAAGGCTATACGTGCACCTAGAGTGAATAATTTTTTACACCCGCGTATAGTAGTATAAAGGATGTATAGCTACAAACGTGTGCATTGCGCGGCTGAGATTGAAATTTCGAGAGAGAGAACGCGACCTTTCCCTCGACGGCAGCCTTCGCTTTTTTTTCTTCTTCCTTTTTTTCTTGTCGCGATTCTCGCGAGGCTGCGTTTATTAACATTCGTAGCTCGGCCGAAATTTCGTAATAAAATGTCGGCATAAATCGGTTGGATGCGCGCGATTTTTAAGAGAGGCCGGGTGCTCGAGGAGGAGTTTAATTATTAATATGCTGAGATGAGGTTAGCTTGGATAAAAAGGAGACTTGAGAATGTAATGGATTTGTTCTGCATTGGTGATGCAGTGAAATTTTTTCGTTCGTGATAAAACGTGGATTATTGGAAAAAATTTCATTAGTATTTAGTGTTTTGAAATAAAATATAAATTTTTACGTTTTGTCGTAAAGTAACAATTCTGTTTGAGTATTTTGATAATGTGACCTTCTTTTTTATCCAATTTAATCTACTTTCATTGTAAAATCAAGGAGAGTGTAATTAACGTTTGTAATATTCAAAACAAAAAGTTTTTAATAATTAAAAGTGCGAAAAAATGTTATTTAAAAATAATTCCCTTCGTTCCATAATAATTGCAGGATTTACCTTTAAAATACAACAGTGCAACTTAGAATTTAGATATTGTCACAGTAATTGCCTCAGGTGCTTTTACAACTTTGGAGATAAGCATGTATCGTTGACGTTAGTTATGCGTAACTTTAGAATGAGCCGAGAAATTATTGCAGTCCCAAGATACCGAGCAAACTTAGTTTACCTTTCTTACTCTCGTGTCTTCAGTAATTCATCTTGCGAATTCAAAATCATAGTTTCACATAACTTGTCGATACAATGCAGAAGTACTACGAATACAGAATATTTTTCCAAAACTAAAAGTCTATTATTAACAAAACAGTTATTCGCTTACGAAACTTTTCAGAGCAGACAAAAATTATTTTCGTCCCGGAACCATTGTTTTTATTCATGAAACTCCGAGTCCTTTGAGGGCAGAAAAGCCTGGCAACTTCCAACAATTCGCTATAACCCAGCTGTTCAAAATTGAAAAATCAAAATGCGCTGACTCGCGCCGGGCTACAACGAATTCATGGAAATTCTGGCGCCGTCGAGCCAATGTAATCCGGATTTCAGAGCTCGCCGAGCAGGCCATTAACTTTTAATAGGAGCCATACGGAGAATTCAAGCTTTCCTACAGAAAACTCTTGCTTTCCAATATTCGCCGCGCAGTGACGCCATTATGCGCGAAAACTGCAAATCGGTTCTCGCGCTACTTTGCGGAGCTATTCCTTTATTTTTTTTGGGATACTTCGTGTAACGTTGCCTGTGGATTTATGCGAACTACGCGCTGTTGAACTATCGGACGGAAATACGTGAATACGGATGTGGGATAGTAATAGAATGACCGGTATGATGTCTTAAAGATTCGTTGTTTCTTTGACTTTTAAATATTGTGTGATTTTCTATTATTTGTGCACTGTTTGCGATTGTAATACTGCTGAAATAGTGCAATAATAATTTAAAGATGGAAATTTTAATAAAAAATTTTCAATTTCTACTTGTTTTTTAATTCACTTACAAAAGTTTGAAAGACTCGGTTCCGTTTCAACAAATTCTGTGAAGGTCTTAGTTTCTTTAGATTTTCGTTCTAGAGTTAATTTAGATAATTGACTTTCAGGAAAGTTACGGAAGGAATTAAGATATAAAGTAACTGAAATCTTCTATTTTTGTTTTTCAATAACAAATAGCTCTTTTCCAATAAAATTTGTATAGTACTAACTTTTCTCTAGTTGCTTGTAATTGTGAAAAAAGGTATATAAAAGTGTAAGAGATAAAAAAGCTTTTAACTAACTGCTGTTCATTAAACGCGCTTTTATCCAAATTTGAAAAACATCGAAGTAATATTAAATAATAAATATATTTACATTTGTCTACAAATGGATAAATAAATTTTTTAAATTAAAAGATCTAATTCTTCTGTGTTTTATAAAAGATTAAAGAAAATATTTTTTTGTGTTTCAGGTGAGTTTTTTCGTGAATGAAATTATGGTTACTGTTTCATGTAGTAAGTATTTTAAAAAAAACTACTATAATGCACTAAATTCCACACTCCAACAAGACTATTCAGTAAACTACAATAACAACTCCACACATTTCAAAGTCTAATTCAGCCAAGAACAATATTAATACTCCTCCCAAACCAACCCATCCCCCCAACACCCTCACATCACCTCCTCGCACGGCACGCATTCAAAGGCAATTCTTCTTCATCCGAACTTCTTCCCGAAATTCATAAAACCAAATGCGCGCGCTTCATCAAATAAAGCTTGGCAGCTATCCCCGCCGTAAAACATCCGCGCCATAAAACTCCCCGGCCTAAATCCGCTTAACGCTGGCCCTAATCATGCGCCCCGACCTTTTCCCTCTATCTTCATCATCGGAATTACGCATGCACACACACACGCTCGCTCGATTTAAGCGGGGCCACGCACTCCCCGCCGTAAAAATGCGGCCCACTTTCCTTCTGAAATGCATTCCTAATCCCGCGTAATCCCTCGGCGCGATTTCGCCTAATCTCCAAGCTATCCTCGAGCTTTTTAGGAGGCTTGGGCGCGCAAGCTCGGGGCTCGAGTGAATAAAGACGACGCGACGACGGAGAATGGAATGGTGGGTAAAGTGAAGATGTTGATTTGATGGTTTTTTCTTTGTGGAGTTGCCTGTTTTGTGGTTTCTGGATTGTAATTTTGGAGATGTGGCGGGATGGAGAGTCGAGGGTCGATGGATTGAAACTTAGTGGTTAGGAAGATTGAATGAGGGATTTGGAAAAAAGGAAATGAATGTAAATTGTTTGGAACAAAGCTAGTCTCGTGTTGCATAATTTTTATCACCTTTTGTAAAATAATTATAAAGTTCTCTTTTAACATTATTTTATTTGAATTTGAGTTTTCGTATATATTTGAATATATTTGATACCATTTTCTTAATGCGATTTCTTTAAGCTCAATTTAGATAGTTTGTTAAATTATTTAGTAGCTACAAGATGCAATTTTTCCAAATTGATTTTAAAACTTTTAATTTCATAGCTTCTTCTTTTATGCCTGATTACTCAAGAAAACTTTCATAGAATCTTCTTGAAAAAAAACTCAAAACTTTTCGAAAGTATAAAACTACATTTGAAAAGCTGTGAAAGACCTACATAATTTAATAGCCCACAGCAGAACTGCATTCGCATAACATTTCTTCCTTTAACAATCGCAGATAATACCCAGACTTTCATAACTACTTAACTTAAAAATATCTCGAGTATTCATAATTCAGCCCTCACACTCGTATATAGTTCCGCGATATCATAACTCCATCCGAGTGAAAACTGTCCGAGTATTTTCAATTTGCGTCCGAGATGTCCTTGCGATGATAAATTCAAATTTCATACCCGTGTATATACAATCCCATTAAACGCGCGTCGTAATGACACTATTGTGCGAAGGCATTTCTCATACCCCCCACTTCATGCATATTAAATTCTCGAACATCAAATCGCTTACTGCCATATCTATACACTCTCATTCTATTCTCAAACATATCAGACCACGCGAACAATGATAAAGAATAAACAGTAGATGAAACAGAAAAAAGTGAAGCTAGTATTCGATTACGTCGACCCATATCGCAAAGCGCATCCCTATTGTCCCAGAGTCAGCGGACTCTTTCCCTCCCCCGCAGCATCGTTGCTGACGCATGGCTCGCCTCTGCATTCCAGCTCGAGTTGGCATCGCCAGCGATGACTCGTTAAGAGAGAAGAAAGCGTAATAATCGTGAGAAAAGGCAGGCGAGGGGACGGTTCGAGATATTTTTCCACACGCATTTATGCCGATCCGCATATATGCAATATCTCGATGAATGTGGATAGGTCATACAGGTGATTTGGGTTGAGAAGAGCGTTTTGGATGGGAGAGATTATGGCTTTATACGCGTTAATGTAGGGAAATGGAAAATTAATGTCGTGGCTATGCTGGATGAATGTGCCTTGTGACTTTTGCATTTTTGGTATTTTTCGTGGGGGACGAGGAAAATGGACCTGCTTCGTGATGATGCATGGGAGTACTTCGGTAGACTGTGGAAGTCTTAATAAAGATGAGTGGACGATTTTGGAAAGAATAGTTAGGACTTTTTTCATTTTGTCCAAACATATTAACTTTCGCTATTACTAAAATGAAAAACATAAATCAAAGGCAAGTCTATTTCAAATTTCTTTTCTTAATTTAGATTAATGCACAGTATACTATGTAAATATTTCTTTATCAAATATGTACCTTAAAATAAAAGCAAATACAACTTTGATTTTATCGTTTAAAAAAACCATAAATCACACATTAGAGTTAAATTACCAAATCACATATCCAATCCTGCGGAACTACCATCCATCTTGGTGATTTAATAAAATGCGCCATTTATCGCGCGATGCACCGAGCGCGGAGCTAAATGTAGGATACTTTACGACACTTGTATGCTAATCAGTACAGAGTTTTATCGCTTATAAATTTAGAAAAGAGCGCGCCGGGATTTTCGTACAGCATATTTATGATAGTTTTAGCCTGGAAATCTGAATGAGACATGTTCATTTATAACACCGCTATAGAATATTATGAAGTGTGGTAATTATAGTTTCTATACAGAACATTCCTTTATTGTTCCTTTACTAGTACAGTAACTGTTAGTTACTGTTCCCATTTTCACTGGTTTATTTATTAACGTGATAGAAATAACTTCTTCAAATAATTACTCTACTCAGTTCATACTAACAATACTACCATTCTTTTTCCAACCAAAACTATAATTAAGATTCACAAATTAAAAACCCACTTTATGCACTCCTTATAAACGCATCCAACCGAACCAGAAAACGAGAACGCAATTTCTTAAAAGAAATAAATACCCAAGAAGAAGAAAAAAAGAGCAACGCCACGGCGTCGGAAAACGTAACTTTCGATGGATTTCGGGCCTCTTTGCGAATAAATTTCTGCTAAGCATTGAGGCAGGCTCGCCGTATACGTAGTTGAGCCTCGACTTGCTACAGACTTTTCTGACTCATGCTCGCTCTGGAAACTGGGACGGCGAAACTTTTTGCAGCCGGTGCGCGCCTTCTTCCAGCTGCAGTCGAAATTCTTTTTCTTCGCCTTGCTTTCCGGCCTGTTTTATCAACTGGTTTTTCGGCGACTTCGGCTTTAACCGCGTTTAGGCGGAGAAAGAGGGCATAGAGTTATTGGATTGCTGGAACGATTGTTGGAAATTTATGAAATTTTGAAGCGTTGTTTTACCTATCTGCTGAGTAGTATTGGCAATTGGTTTTGGTCAAAAGTATTCTTGAATTTGTTTTTTTTAGATGGTCACTTTTCTAATTTTTAACTCGAATAATTAATGAAAGATGATCATTTGAAATAACATTTTGTAAATTTACATTCAATATTCATGCTATTTTCAAACACAAATTTATTAGACACTCGATAAACGTTATTCAAACCAGAAGATCAGTTTGATTCAAACCGTCCGCAGCAAAGCATCAAACCTATCACTGTTACTTTCAATACCTCCGTCCGAAAAAAATTTCAAAAGAAAACTCTCCAGCCCACCACGCCACAAAACCCTCTTTCCCTCCAAAAAAAGCTCTCCCCCCAAAAACGGAAAAATCCCCCGCAAACTCGCCAGATCCACGTTGCAGCTCGGTCCAAATCTCCCTCTCTCTCTTTCCCAATCCATACATCGCTACATTCACTCGGCCGTGTGCTCGCTTGGCCTTCTCTTTCCGTTTCGGCTCTGGCCGCTTGCGGTTCTCCGCGAAAGGCTCGTACAAAAGACGCGCGGCCGAGCAGATAAAGCCAAGCGAGAAAAGGCCGCTGGCAGCGAGCCCGGATACCCCCGATACGCCAGCCGGCGGGCTCTCTTTCTTCTCCCGTTATCGAGAGAGAAAATCGCTCGGGTTTCTCGCGCGTTTTTTCTCTCTTTTTTTGCCCACTCGCGCCAAATTTATACCCCTCAAAAGTTTTCGACTCGAAATCCTATTTTTCGTCGCGCGGAGTGTAGTTGCAGTGTGTTTGTAGGAGAGAGAAGGGGTTGAAATATGCCCGCTGGAAGGATAATCCCGAGAATTTAGGGGTTATTTACGCAGATGAGGAGCGCGCTTGGGAGACATTTAGCGCGAATTATAATTTGAAAAACATTCGCTGCTAGCTGGATTGCGTTATTTTACAATGTGGGCGTTCTCAGTGCCGACGCCCACATTTTCGTGTACATTACATCTATAAAAGTTGAAAGAAGTATTATCATTACATAAACGATAATATCTGAGCTAAAAAATGAGAAAAATTAACGTGCATACGTAGCAATACAACAGTAACAGCGTAAAAACTTCCTAATCCTCTTATACATCCTCCACACTGGCGCAATAAAGCAAAAACCATAAAATTACAGAACTGCCTTACGAAAGCCAAACCCACCCACGCGTCCCTATATATCGGATGCAGAGAATAATCCTTGCGCTGGATTCGCGCGCTTCGGACTTTCGCTGATCGTCGTGGCTTTCGGCTGCCGAATTAAGCCGGATTAAAATCCAGCTCTCTCTCTCTCCAATTCGTTTTCGCATTAAGGCGCGCCCCGCGACGACCTTAATCCGACTTAAAGGCTGGACTCTGCTCGGGTGCGCGCGCGCGAGCTGACGACCTTCTCTATGATATCTCACTCGAACCAAGCTTGCAGGTCTTTAAGCAGGAGGCGAGGAGAGAGAGGCTGATTTTGGGTATCGATGGGTTTGGGATTTTGCGACGGATGATTTTCTATAATGGGTTGGTGATTATAAGTATTTTATGATTTTACGCGTTTAATCGTTTTATGTATTTAGCAGAGTTTAGTTCAGGAAAAGTTTTAGCTGCATTCATTTTTTATATCTATATTTAAAAAAGATTATATCATTTTATTAATAGATATCTAAAAGTGTATTTAAAAAAGTGAAGAGTAAATATTGTAATTTTAAAATTGGAACCAAATTATTAGTCAGTGGACGTGAAATAGAATCTGTTTTCAAAGTCCACAAAGAATTTCAAATTACTTACATTGTACAATCTTATTGAAGCAAATGCATTATTCAAATTGTTAACAAAGGACTTCTAACAAACTATAAGTTAACACGATGAACGCTTACATAAATTCTGTCAAATATTTAATTAAATGTTCTCATTAAAGTTGATTTTACGTACAACAAACTCACTGAAAAGGGAACTTTGACGTTAAGACGTAATACGTCTTTTCAAACGTTACAAAGCTCACCTTGCACAACTTACTCTCTGCGTCGAATTTCGAAACATCTAATTATGCGATCGAGTAAGTTATACTTTCGCACGACTTGCCTAATAATCTACATCTAAAATAATAAAGAAAAATGAAAAATTCTTCCCAAAATTACCCCTTTTCTAATTCAACACCTGTCATTTAACGTCAGCAACGAGACAATAATTAGCAACAATAGAAAGCCAGATAGAGAGGGAGAGAGAGAAGTTAGAGCTCGCTTCGCGAATCGTCGAAATCCTCGAGAGTAGCATTAATCGCATTGTTCGGACCGCATAATGGTCGCCTGCCGGAATTACCTCGCTGCTCCGCTCCTAGATTGCCGAAATCGGCTCTTATACTTCGCTAGTATATATACGAAGCTCGAAGAGAGAGAGAGATGCTACGTACGAGACCATTGGACGTAGATAGATGTAATTAGAAGCGGAATTATTTATTGATTTATAGAGAGAGAGAGTGAGAGAGAGAGAGAGAGAGCCGTATCTGCGAGTTCGATCGAGTTATACTGCGAGGTTGTGAGAAAATTAAAGGGGTGAGGATGGTATAGAATGATAGACAGGAGAAATAAGGGGTCGTTAATTTGTATGTGTCTAGAATTTTTGTACAGCGTGATTATTGGGAAAGATTGATGAACCTAATCAGTGGACGTAAAATATCTAAATGAAGAAAATGACTAAAGAAAAAAATGTTTTAATGTATGCAAGAATTCATAATGTGAATAGTATAAGCGTACTTTTAAATGTGATAAATTTTCAGCGTAGTAACATATAGTGAACAGAACGTTTAGTTAACAACAGATGACACGCTTGCTTTAAAAAAATATCAAAAAAAAATAATACACGTCCAAAAAATACTTAGCCCTCCAAACTCTCCAAACTTTCAAACAACACTTCAGTCTCCAAATCTAAACATTTCTAAAATTTGCAAAGAACTTCAAATTTCAACATCGCCGGCTAATTCAATTATCAGATACCCACGTGAACTAGAGTGAAGGGAGAGAGAGAGAAAGGGCAAAGCGAAGCCATGCCAACCCAATAACTTTGCTCGCTTTGTCGAATCAGCCGTGAGATCCATACCCCCGCACACATTTACGTATCTACATGAACGCTCGATCTTGTCCACTGACTTTACACAAGGCCGCGATCATCGATGCGAGGTTTAACATGCACAAAGCGAGTACACTCGTGGGTACCTGTTCTTGGAATGAAAAAAAGCTCACTCGATGAGCGGATGTTCGGGATACTGGAAAGTATTCAGTAAGTATTCATTTTCGATGATCCTATCTAGCTGTGAGATGAAAGTTAATTTTACTTTTATGGAATGTGATAGGAATGCCTTCGATGAGTCGAGGAAAGCTTCTGTAGGTGAGTGTAGACGAAGTTCGGTTGATGCTCATTGTTCGGATAGTTTTATGATTCCTAAAGCTCGCTTAATGAATCTTGACGTAATTCTGGAAGTTTAAAGAGTATGTGTGTGTACGTTTGAATGCGTTTCGAATAATGACATGCGATTCGTTTCAAAGTATACGTACTTTTCGTTATCGAGTTGATTTAAGTCTGTGGAACTGGTTTATGCAACGAAACGTCTGTAAATGGTACTTTAATAAAAAGTTTTCCTCTTTAATTTTTGAAAAGTTTTACTTTATTAAAGTTAGTAAGATAGCTTAACCTTACGCTGAAGTAACTGCCTAACATCTCTGAATATCTATATTCATGCAGTTCAGATTTTCGATCGGTTGGCTTCTCTATCGGATGTCTCAAGAAAGAAGACACCTTAAAGTTCAGTTAAGCTTAACAAATATGTAACGAGGATTAAGTTTTTGATGGTTAATTTTAACTTTTTCGAAGGTCATATTAGATTTTAATTAAAGTGGCCCCGCAACTTATCTGAAATAATTAAATGCAGATTCGTTGTAACCAATGCTTTGAAGCTTTCATTCAGATCTCGATTTAAAACTCTTCAAATTGTAATTAACTGTACAAATCGAGCAGTATCTGCACTACCTAAATATTATGTTATTTTCAAAGTATAATTACTTGCTATTTATTTACATAGTTCATTTCTAGCCGACAAAAGTTGATAATTAAATTTTTTATAATTACAATGTT
>JAPYZA010007130.1:0-12139 GCA_030522685.1 Eupelmus azureus
AGCATATAATAAATATTTCAAATTAAACATATATATACCATGTTAAAGTGTATGAAAGCAAACACTGGCACGTTTTTAATGTAATAAGCGTAATTATTTGTTTTTGAAGCACAAATTTGACTATTAATTTCAACAGAAAATATTATATATATACAATCTCAAAAAATTGAATTTTTAATAAATCAAGTGTTGTATTTACGCTAGACAAATTTTTATATTAATAAAGACTTAATTTAAGAATACTTCTGTAGTTATTAAAATCATATAATTATATTTTCTGAACCTAGACAATCTAAGAGCTTAATTATTTACTTCCAAGACAATAAGCTCAAGAACTATTTTGTAAAAATTCGGAAAAAAAGCACATGTTAGTTCAGTACCATCACGAGAACTGCTATTAAACAATGATATTATTTAAAGTGTAATGCATTTTTTGAGAATTATTAGTAGGCATATTTGAATTCATATCTACAGAAATTTTTATTTTACTCATGTTAAGCTATACGAGCAAAAAAAAAAAAAAAAAAAAAAAAAAAAATCAAAAAAAAAAAAAAAAAAAAAAAAAAAAAAAATCTTAATGTTAAGGCTACACTGTGTTTAGTATTTGAAAGTCTCCAAAAAACATGATAGATATACCAATCAAATTAAAGAGTAATTAAAATAAAGTACGATTTTATAAACTGCTAATACATATTTGATGATAATATTTACGTTAAAATACAATATTTTTATTGGATATATAAAATGAACAAAGAAAGCAAAAGAAGAAAATAAATCCACTTGTTACTCGAACTTTCAATACAATATACGTTTTACTAGTTACGGACTTAATTATATTGATATTTAGTGCTTAAATAAATTAGATAACTTTTGATTATTTTGTTATTAATATCTCAAAAACCCAATAAACGAGACTTATTCAGTTATCACAGGAAGCCTCAGAATAATACTTGCTGTAAAACTTAATTTTTGCAATATGATATACTAAAGTAATGTAAAAACGTTCAGAGTTTTTCAAGGTCTTCGGAATGCAAATAAAATGTAATATCTGTACTATATTAAAACAATTACAAATTAATTAATGCAGTTTATTCGTAACAAAAATATTTTTCCGTAATCTACTCACAATAGTCGTACAAAAAATTCTATGTCGTGTTTACGAAAGCGGAATCATATTTAATATTTGTAAAACTATTTTTTACGAGCTTTAATGCACAAAGAACTGTTAGAAAAAATACACTGTTTATCATATATCACAGTTCGTATAAAAAAGATTCACAGTATTAATTAAGCTGCCAAAAAGAATACCATTTTCCACTATAAGTACTAAAATATTCACATAAACAACGAAATTTAATTATATAATTTAAATATGCATATTTTTTATTTGTTATCAAGAAATTTTTAATTTACAATCAAATTTAAAAAAAGTAAAATTACAAATGCATATTAAAAAAATTATTAATCAAATAAAAGTGTTCTCTACGTACAAAGCACCAATATTGATGTTTTGCCTGCAAGTCTACTTTGCGGTATCTCTCGAATTATTCTTTTCCGCCAACAACTTACTACTTGAAAAATAACGTGTCCGAAAACAAAATTTACGTTTCAATCTCTATTCGAATGAAAGCCGCGAAAGCTCGGCTGTATACCATATCAACTACCTACCGAAAAAATCAACTTACCGCAGTCCCTGAAATGGACAGCTCCGACTACGCAAAAGAACGCGAGCAGCAGAAGAAGGCGCATCATCGTGACCGGGCGCTAACTAAAATAAATTACACATCGAGAGCGAGCATCTATATTCGTCGAGCGCGTGTTGCCTGGAGGGGCTAATTGCAAGCTCTCCAGGTTAATTGGCGGTGATTTTTCCTTTTTTCTCTTCCTATATACGACGACGTGAGATGCATTCGTTGTAATTTTTCCGGTCTACGTGGAATCGTTTTGAATGGAAGAATGATAGGGTAATCGAATACGAGAATCCAGAAGCTTGTTGCTTGGACTTTTTCTAATGTTTCGACCTGTATTTGCTTTTGACAAGGTAGTAGTTTTCGTTTCGAATAAATTACGTGAACGAATAACGAATGTCTACTTTTGAAGTTTTCATTTTTGCGCTGCATTGCAGTGTCTCTGATGTTGAGTCTTTTCACAAAATGGTAAGAATAGTCTCTTAATTTTTTTTTTTTTTTTCTTAATTTTTATATTGTCTTTAGAATAATCATAACATTTGTAATGACATTAAGTTTATTATGAAATATTGTTGTTAACTTTATTTTTTTAATGCTTACGATTCTTTTTGTGCATTCTAAAGATGTTTATTCCCACCTCAATGATAATGACCACGTATTTCCCTGAAAAGGCGCGCTGAAAATGGCCTATTATTCCCGCAAAACTCGAGGCCATTATTTCCCTCCTAGGCCATTAATTCCCTGCTAGCATTTTTATTACAAAAAATAAAAAAATTACTGAAAAAATAAAATAAAAACAAATAAGTGGCCACAGTTATGGTGGGAATAAAGTACTATATGCACCGCGAGAGTAAGGTCGACTATTCCCTCGGGTAATTACTGACCTCGCTGCTCTCGGGCAGCAAACCACCCTCGCAAATAGTATGCGACTTTACTCCCTTGATGCATAATGTACTATTATTACTTATTCATGTCACGATAAAAATTTTCAAAATTATTATGAAACACTTGTATTGTGGTATTGCCACAGGGGGACCTACGGTCGATAAAAAAATGATAAAGGATACCACAAAGTTACATCAATGATTTATAAGTTACATGCGACAAGTATAGATTTTTAAATAAAATTTTGAATCAAAGTTTGTTCTTTCCTGACTTTGCTAACTCCACCAGTGAATTTTAAAAAATTTTCATGCAGATATTTTTATGTCGATTTGTATACACCTTGAACCCAACGCAATTGTACACCTTAAAGATAGAAAACTGAAACTTAATCGTGAGTAAATTTTGTACTAATTTTTTATGAAAGAAAATAATGGTAGAACAAATTAGCAATAATATACACTAGTAATATTAATTTTTATTTTAAGCTAAATAACAAAAAATTATAGGTCAAGTCATATTGAACGCGGATTATTATGAAAATTTGCAACAAAAAATCTTATTTGATCAATTTTTATCGGAAAACAAGTAATTTATTATGCACTACAAGCAAACTAATTATTATTTATCACATTGATCTTTTAACTCCAAACTGCAACATAAATTTCCACAGGAACAGGAATTCCAATTTCAAATCTCCCTCCACAAAGTAGGCGCATGCGCACTGATCTCACCTTAATACAGATGACGCTGCAGCTCTCTCACATCGGAAGTGACGCAACGACACACACACACACACACACACACCAAACATAATAACGATATAACGCTCCGCCCGACAAACGTCCACGTAGCTGACTCTCTCCCCGTCTCCCCCTTCTGCGCTCTCTGCCTACTGGCTACTGGCTGGCTGGCATACTCCAGTCGTCAAAATAACTGTACGTGTGAGCAACGCGCTGTTCAACCTCTTCCTTCGCTGACCTGTGGTAAGTAACATAAGCTACTTGCTCTCTATTTGAAAATCGATTTTTTTCGCCTTTTTTAAACTGTATTCGTCGTTTTGAAAAGTCGGAGCAAGCGCCTGATATCTGTGAATAGGTATTTTACGAATTTTCAAGCTTGTACAGGGATGTATTTCACAAATTGCGAACTTGGCACTGTTCTCTCTACAATTTTCGCATTGTCTCTGCATGATTTTTTTAAAGACGAGCAAGGCGATCGCGTTGAGAAACAAAATAAATACGTGTTTATTTGATAAATATTTGATGAGGATTGTTTATTTATGTTTTTTGAGCTGTGGTATTGAGGGGGGATTAGGTGGGAGAGGTTAACCTATACAAGTGCAACAGATTTTTCTCGAAATTCACGAATTTTCTATGTTTGGCAGGTGATACAAGCTCCTAAACAGAAATGGATCAGATCAAGAAGTTCGTCGAGCCTGGCAGGCAGTTCGCCAAAGACAGCTATCGTCTTGTCAAAAGATGTACCAAGCCTGACCGCAAAGGTATGTGCTGCAGACAGCTGTTTTATAAAGTTGGGGTAATAAAGTGCTTTGGTTGGCTAATTTTACTTTTGTGTCTTTCTGCAGAGTTTCAGAAGATTGCCATCGCCACTGCTATTGGCTTCTGCATAATGGGCTTCATTGGATTCTTTGTCAAATTAATTCACATTCCTATCAATAATATCATTGTGTAAGTATACTATTAAAGTATTATTTTTCATTGTCATTAGAGAATATTGGAGACCCATATGTTTCAAATGAAATTTTATTTTATTTATTTATTTATTTTATTTTAATCAACGGGAGTTACCCCTTCCTTCATATTATATTTCTATAGCTTTTTGATATAATATTTATTTAAAAAATAATAAAGATTAATTTTTGCATAAAAGAAAGAATTTATTAGATCGTAGAAAAATCTCCAGTCTTCTTTTGGACTTTCATTATAAACTAATGATAGTAATTTGTTTTAGTTTGGTACTGTAAATTAAAAATTATTAGATGTTTAAACTGCACAATTGTAAATCTGTTAATCTAAAAAATTCCCTTTATAATTACTTATAATTAAACCAAATGATTCTTTGAAAAGTATTCAACTATCTAAATATAAATAAACTATAAATAATAATTTGATATATTCACAGAACCAACAATTCAATAGTAAAAAATGTTCTAAAATTGATTAACTATTTTTTTTTAAATAACTATATTTAAATATTTTTTTAAATAGAAGAATTTCCTATGTATTTTCCTCTGACTATGCAGAGGTCTTAAAATAAAAAAAAAGTGAGTATTACTGTGCATAACCTAATTATGGCAGACGTGTATTCTCACGATAAAGCACAGTAACAGAAATAGTACTTTTGCACATATGCATTCCTCTTTTTTTTTTTTTAAATGTACAGTTATGCATTTATATTTTGATATATTTGTATACTAAATTACTTATTTACATAAATGAGTACATATTTATGTGACTTAGAATAGGTTATCTTATTATGTTTTTCTTTTCAACTGTTGTAAATAATTTATAGCTCAAGCTTCTTGATATTATTTCTTCAATAATTATGACAAACTAAAACAAATTATTATTTTTATAATTAATGTTTTTGAAATGTAAAACTATATTTGAAACTTTTTCTTTTTCAGAGGATCGTAAAAACCAAGAAGATTTTACACTATTTATTATTGTTAAGAATTTATTAAGAAATATTTCATCATTCCTGACTGTAATCTGTTTCATTCTCGTCCCCGCTATTTGTATATGTATTAGAGTAATTTAAAGAATGAAATTATATATATAATTTTCCAATAGAATAATGAAATTAAATTAATGGGATTGTGCATAATAAAATACTGTTTATATTAAAAATGTACTACTGAAATTTTTCTAATTTATTAAAAAATGAGAAAATAGACTTGGATTACTAAAAAAAAAAAAAACAGTTATGTTTTTTGTAAGCCTTTTATTTGTTTTTCTCACAGAGAATAAACTTGAAAGTCGAAATCGGTCTCGCCGGAAGCCATCGATCAAGAATAGGTAGAAATAACACGACAAAATATCGAACGACCACTTTTCATTAATTCGTTCATCATACGAGAAAAATTGACTATCAATTCATCTACTACATTACAGTAATACAGTACAATGTGCGTATACAATATATACAAAAGCGCGCGCTGAATTCGCAGACCGATGTCTTCATTGTGCCACTAATCAAGACTGTCTTACTTTTTCTTACTTAAATATTATTGATATATTACTTAAATAGATAATATGTAGCTGTTACATCTGAATACTTCGATTATTAAAGTACTGCTGAGTTAATTAAGCGCACACACTGGCTGCTTTCATGTAAATCCATTTATGCAACCTTCTCGTTCGTATCATTCATCGTCGTTAATTTCTTTGCATTAATTTCTTGATCTGTTTTCGTTATCATTTATATTCAACACAG
This sequence comes from Eupelmus azureus, assembly GCA_030522685.1. Lineage (NCBI taxonomy): Eukaryota > Metazoa > Arthropoda > Insecta > Hymenoptera > Eupelmidae > Eupelmus > Eupelmus azureus. The sequence goes on from JAPYZA010007130.1 coordinate 6,030, forward strand.
TCACTATGTTTTTTTAACAAAATAAAATCTTTCTAAGCATTGATAATGTAATTTATTTATTATTAGAGCTCCAACCCAATTGATGCTTAAATCGTTTTATTTGTCACAATTGCTTAAAAAAGTTCGGTCATTCAGGAGGCCAGAGGATAACTCAAATGACTTGGAGCTTTCATTTCACAGTTTTTTACTACTTGATTTTTATTTTACTATATCGTCATTACAGGAGTATATTTACTCTTATACTTCTTATCATTACAACATTTGTATATAGAAACATTATAAATCTTTTTTCAAATATAGTGTTTTTTTTTATATTTTTAAAATTTTTTTTCATTTATTCTGCTTTAAGAATCCGTGTAAATTTATGCACATTTTAAGATAGTTTTACATCGGCGTTACAATGTTGTAATAACAAGCAAGTAATAATACATTTTAAAAACGTATTTAAAAATTTATCTAATACTTTTTATTCTGCTGTATATTTAAATATTTTATTATGCTTGTTTGTACATTCTTAATTATTTTAAATTTCATAAACAAACATTAAGTTGATAACAGAAACATTGTCATCGCTCGTATTAACGATCTATTTATTTTTATTTTTACTTGTCTACACTGATTTTTTAATTTTGATTTTTTTAAATATAGTTTGAAAATATTTACTACATCCTTTGCTTCTAATGCATAACATTAACATATAAGAGCACAGTTCTGTCAACATTGATTCGCATTCAAAATCCATTGTCTATGTGAGGCCAAAGTACGCACCAGTACAGTATTATATAAGCTCACAGCTGCATACTCAATGGCAAAGATCGGCACATCTAAAACACTTTAAAATCGACTTTGCTCAAGTATTTATATTTTACTCTCATTATGCACAGCCTTAAAAATAAGATTATTTTTAAGGATTTCAAATAAAACTAATTATGGGTATCAATCAGAAAGTCTGACTATTTAAAAAGTTTATCGCTGACTCTAATTCGCTTATACGCTAACTTATAAATAAAAGAGCAATGACATCTTTAAAAGCTGATCTTTGCATATTGGTATGATGACATTTAAATGTCGCAAGAACACTTTTCTTACAAAAATCCTCAATACCACAGACTTTATCGTGTGTATGCCGTCCAATTAATGTTTACCTAATGAAAAATAGATATGTATCTTGCAACATTTTTGATTAAATTGTTTTTAAGGATACAGACAAATGAAATCGCTTTACGAATTCATATTGAAGTACTCGTTTAAAAAATCTAGCAATACATTTCATACTTTATTTTACATTATTCTACAATAAGGCTTACAAAACATTTTTTTTCTTTAATTCATCGGTTTCGCAATTGTCACAGACTGAAATTCCTACTTTTTTTATACGTCTTCGATATGCATGCGTAGAACCACTTCAATTACAAAAAACAAAAACGAAAGAGAAAGAATATCACTTTCAATTTAAAAACTTGTGAAACGTAGATAATAATTTGCTAATTCATTTCCAACTAACATTTCTAACTCTACACTAACACTTCTGTATCCTTAAATCCCACCGCGTTGCTATAATTGTTTTTTATTTTTATTTTTTAAGATACTAACATTCCAATCGAGTCGTTATTCAAAAGCAACCAGCGTCAGGATATAAACTGCAGCGTGAGGTTCTGCAAACTCAATTGGTCTCTTAAAAATTGATTGGAATATCCTAATATCAGACGAAAGGAGACTCTTTTTCGCAAGAAATCTCGTGTTACCCTAGTTGGAAAATTTCATTGGAAATTCACTTTGAAATTTCATTATTTTTCTTAATATCCGTGTAAATTTAAATCAATCATTATTTATTTGATCCATTTTAAAATTTGGTCTTCAATAACATTTTCTAACTAAGGTGATTGATCCCAAAGGATGATTTCTTTTTAAACAACGCGGAGCGTAATTCTGATGTATGTGAATCCTAATCAGAGCTGAGCACTGATTTGGATGTTGAAAAATAGATATTTTATCGATAGATTAAATTTTCGAGAATACATTGTTATTTCATTAAAGTGGTTACATAATCAAAATTCTATTTGCATAATGATGAATTATTCAAAAAGATTAATAAGTAATCTTAGGTGTATGATAAACGTCATTTATCACTTTAAAATTCAGTTTATTGAAAAATTTTGTACAATGATTGTTCACATGCTTACTTCTTTTATTTGTCTCCCTAATTTTATGTAACTTATTAAGTTTTTTAAATTTACAATAAACAGCTTAGTATTATCTTAAAAATATTTAATAAATTGTATGATTGTATGAAAGTTCCATGCCAGAATGTCTTTAAAATTGTATTTTTTGTGCATTATTAAAGAATTTTTATATTTACAATTAATGACATATTTATTACTGTATGCATAATTTCTAAATATGTAACCACTTTAGTTACAATTTATATTTTTCGCAACGACAGTTTTATGAATAAACCTTATGATTTTAAAAATGTTGATAAATCTTGAAATTATTAATAGCTAAAAATGTTTAATATATATTTAACATTAATTTTGTACAGAGTTCTGTACCTTTTTTTATCACTACATCGCAAAACTATGTCTATTCGCAGCCATTATGAATTCATAAAATAGCTCAACAAAAACAATGTAAAAATCATGAATAAAAAGAATATACAATCGGTCTTGACAGAAATCATTCATGACTATTTTGTAAAAGTTTGAAATTTAAAACTAGCACTCTATTTATTTACACTCTAAAAGTATGCATATTTATTTAATCTTAATTGTTTATTTTATTTATAAGGAGATTCTATTGTAATGCTATTAATTAGATAAAAATTGATATTTTTTTAGTTGATAAAGTTTACTATCTATCCGCGTATAAAATGGTCAATAGTTTATAGCTATTTAAAAAGATCTACCGTTAGATCTATAAATTAAATATCCTTATATCACATATTTTAAAAATTCGTCATTTTTCTTAGTTTATTACTTATTCATACAATCGATAAAATTTCAAATACACTCTTACAGTAAAAAGTACCTCTTTATAAGAATCTTTTAGCGCAAAGCCATATAACCTCCTTAAATAAAATAAATCAAGTGCTCGCTTTAGATTTAAAATCGTATAAAATAGACATGATTAGTTCCCGATAAAACTAGCGATCGTAGCTTATAACAATACTCCTCGTCGTCCAAATCGGGCTGCCAGCTCTGATTTCAGTGGGTTCGATCGGTTCTTCTCAAACTCTCTTCGCACATTCGCACTTGCACTCCTCATTCGTTCGTCCATTCTCGCTTTTTTCTTTTATATTTTTTAATTACAACAACACGACGAAGGCTTCCGCAGGCGCCTGAACGAGTTTGTATATGCGTATGAATTTGTGAGTGTGTGTGTGTGTGTGTGTTTCATATATAATTATCGGGAAGATAGGAGGAGGTTGATTGGGTACAAGTACATTACGATAAATAGGGCGACACGACGTGTGTGTATTATGTATTTATATTTATAATATTTATAATATAATATACTTTAAGTTTCAACTCGCGAACCGATGGAAGGCACGGGGAAGGATATTACAATACAATATTCTTCTTTTTTCTTTTTAATATCGAAGTGCATGACATATTTATCTCTTTCTCGCTTTTAAAATTCCTTGGAGCAATCATTTTTATTTTCGTTCTCACTACGAGTAACGCTGAAATACGCCCATCGCGAATATAGATTATCGATCTGTCGGAGCAATCGAGCATCGCCGAAGATACGTTAACAAACAAGTGCCAAACTTCAAATTCCACCCTAAAAATCTGAATTTATTTTCATCCCTCGGCGAAGATGCAACATCTTTAACGTACAGTCTCCTGGGTAATGTCCTCGACGGATTACAGTATACGTTTTCTCCTATGTACATAAATACATAAAATACGATATTGATCGATACATAATCCATCAATTACATCTAGAATTACACCTTATCACCCTTTCCAATCGAAACAAAAACCGTCCAATGATCAAATAAACAAAACATTCAAGCGAGCCTCGCCATCAAAGTAATCAACCCAAAAGAAAATAAAATTTCGGACTAGCAATCGCAAGTCTGAGCGAGCGCGCGCGCACTTCACTCGCTCCAAGGAATTCACTGAGTCCCGATTCAGGTCGATCTATCCCTACGACAGTAACTATCGGCTCTCGTCGGCTGGATCACTCCAGTCGCTGGCCGCCCAGGCGGGCAGTGGCGTCTCGTACTCCCAGCCGGGTCCGCAGTAGCGCCAGGCGTGCAGGTACATCACGAGGTCCGAGGGCTTGGGGTCCCTGTACTTGACTTTGCACTCGTAGCAGTGCGGATCGACGGTCACCTTTTCGTTGGCGAACATCGAGTCCGGTGGCTCGCTGCCGGTTTGAGTGCCCACTGTCACCTTCAGGGATTGTGTTTGCTGAGGTTGAGCTGGCTGAGCTGGCTGCTGTTGTTGTGGCTGCGGCTGGGCTTGGCCTGGCTGCTGCTGTTGCTGAGCCTGTGGGAAGAGATTCAATGCTTTAGAATGATTGTGATTATTCTATTTAATACTCATTTAATGATTAGTTAATGCTCTTTAAGGTAGAAAATCGCTAAAAGTATAGTCATTGTATAGTCTTAAACGGTAAAATTTTTACTATGGGTGGTTTTATTTTTTTTTTAGAATAGGGATTGATTAGATACGTTAAATAGATGAAACAATTTATGACTTTTAAAATAATACTGGAGTGAAAATACATTTAATTATAAAACGTATTTTGACTTTAACAAGATTAACGTTAAATTATTACTCCCATAAAAAATATTTTTATAAATGATTGATTACTCAATTAATATGCGCAAATGTATAAACATTACTTTTCATCAAACAGTAATCAAGAGCTTCAACATTCGACATTTATTATCATAATCAATCAATCAGAACGATTAAGTCGATTTAAGGGAATATAGGGAGGTGGAAGGGAGGCAGATTGAGTTTTCGAGAGCATAAATGTTGCGTTAGGAGCAACGTTTGCAAATTCAAAATGGACGAGCTGGCTTTCCACAATCCTCGAGGGTCTATTAGTCCGCGCTTATAATTACGCGTAAACATAACCATCAAGGGCGCGCGTAGTCGAGCGGCTGTCGTGGACGAGCTCGTAATTAAATGTTTGAAAGTTTACTTACGCGTACTTTGAAATTCACGCATGAAATCAGAGTTCAGGCGCTTGTAACGCATGGCTGCAGCCGTTAATGAAGCCGCGAACGCTATATTAATCACGGAGCTAGCCGTATACTGCCTATATCATCATGCTCTTCGTTTTATTCAGTCCAATATATAACTTTTTAAATTACGTATCCACACGGCTATTAACGATAACTCAGAACTAACACGAATGTTCTTCTTTTGAAAGTATCAAGTACCAATCTGCTCCCTATACCCTCAAAAAATCTTTATCTGTTCCCGCTGAATTACCTGAGGCTGCTGCTGATCGTCTTCTGACAAGCTGGGCGTCGACGAGGGCGAGCCCTCCTTGTCGCTCGACATCCTGTCATCCAGATCCAGCTTCGGCTTGAACAGACTCATCTCGGAGTCGCCGTCCATGCCCAGCCAGTTCTCGGCGTTGTGGATGCCGATGAGATCCCTGACGAGCTCCTCGTCGGTCTTGCCGATGTTGCCGCCCTTGCCCTTGTGGGGCCCGAAGACCACGTGGTTGTAGAGCGGATCGTTGACCACCGGGTAGCCGAGGTATTGTAGGTGCACCCTGATTTGGTGCATTCGCCCGGTTTGGGGCTTGCACAGCACCACCGACGACTTGCCGTTGTAGCTCAGCCGTTTGAACTTGGTGATGCAGTCCTTGCCCTTTTCCGAGACCTTGCAGACGCCGATCTTGTAGGAGACGACCTCGATGGGCTCGGAGCAGACGATCTCCTCCTCAGGGAACTCGCCTTCTACGCGACAGACGTACTGTTTTTGCACCTGTATCGAGAAAAGGGCGTTAGTGTTGTCATGGATTTTGTGGATTTTTAATTTTATGTTTGCCGAGAAAACGTTTTTATCGCTGGTTTATTATTTAACTGAGAGGTTGGCGATAAATTTTATAAATTATTGGACTAATGTTTTGAAATATTT